>JAKTVL010000061.1:0-68809 GCA_030557175.1 Petasospora japonica
GTTTTGGTGCACAGTTAGATAGTGTACGTCTGAAGTGCGCTGTAGCTCGTGCAGAGCTATGGAGTGGAGAGGCGCGGTGGAGAGGTTTGATGAGGGAGGGGCTGTACTGCGGCATGCACTGGGAGAGAAGACAGACGCGCTGGCAAACATACAAAAGCTCGAGATCGGGAAGTGCTACAGAAACTAATTCGAGGAAGGATATAATACATTCTATCATGCAGCATCACCTTCACTTGCTTCTTTTTTAAGGCCTTCAGCCATATATCCAACAAGGCGTGCGACTGCCAGCGGCTGGACAAACCTGAGGAGCCATAGAGACGGTCACACGAAAGCAATAGGAAATGAATGACATGTGTGCGTGTAAATTAATGGTGGTTTTGAAAGCCAGCAATTCAATCAGTCAAATAAATGAAAAAAAGAAATGGACAAGCATTCACACATTGGCATCAATACCGCGGTATTGTTGTGTTTAGAAGGAAGAAATCTCCAGTTCATTGGGCATCAACAAACGACTCGATATATAGGATGCTGTTTTTGTATAAAACAGCAACTTTGCCATGAAAAACAGGATAAACAGATCAGAAAATGCGACATACAGCAGTGCGAGTAGAACAAATAACAACAAGAGAAAAAAAAAGAATCATTTCAATCAATAAAAAAAAATCTCATTTATCCTTCTGTTCATCGTAAGCCTGGGATGGGTACTGTGGCATGTACCCATAGCCATACTGTGGGTATTGGTAAGCCTGAGTTGAGGCACCGCCCGTGGAACCAGCTGTTGTAACCGCACTAGCACCTGTAGCTGCGCCGGTTGCTGTTGTTGGGGCACTAGAGTATCCGTATTGGTACTGTGCAGCTGGGTAGCCATATGGATAAGCGTAGTAGCCCTGCTGTGTTTGCTGAGGCAAAGCCCCTGGTTGAGATGTTGGTGCTTGAGATGGCTGATTCTTAGGGTCGGCAGTAAGGGATGAGTTTGACAACGATGTTGGGGTTAAATATGGAGAGTTGGAAGTTTTGATGGCTGATTGGCCTTGAGAAATAGAGCCAGGTCCCTGAGTAGCAGGCTGTTGAAGGTGCTGGGATGGTTGTTGTTGCTGACCCAACATTGGTATTGGTGCTGGAGCTGGAAGAGTGGAAGATGTTTGGTAAGAACCCCACTGTTGGCTTGGGTTGGCTTGTGGCTGTGTGGTGGAGCCTTGTTGAATAACCTGTTTGATGTCTCTAACAAAAAGTGGGTACAAAAGATCAACAATTCCCTCTCTCTGAGCCATCGCCAAGGCTCTCTCAAAAGGAATCCAAACACCCTTCAGGTGCATAGATCCGATTTTAACGACATCACGAACTTTTTCGGACTTGAGAATACCATCTCTTCTTCCTCTTGTCATATGAGCAACGTTCAACAGCTTTGTTCCGTTGATCATGTTGTTGTCAGCTCTTCTGACGACTGACACACCATTGGCATCAACTTGGTAACAGAGGGTCTTTTCATCCTCCCACATTGTGGTGGTTACTCTTGGTCTCGAGCCAACTGGCTGAACCTGGCCGACACCAGAAACGGAATCAGGAGTGATATTTTGAGTACCTGGTTGGGATCCAACCGCTGCTGCAGTTGGTGCAGCAGCCGCGTTAGTCATATTATTGCCAATCATTTGACCCTGAGCTTGGGTCTGGTACATTGGCGTGTAGTTCTGAACATAGTTCATTCTGGAGTAGTTGTAGTCTGCATACGATGGAGCAGCTTGAGTGGCCTGGTTTGCTGTTGTTGATGCAGCTGTAGATGTCTGTGGAGCGCCCTGGTAGTATGGGTACTGGTACTGGCTCTGTCCGTAAGATGCTGGAGGGATTGAATAGTATGGGTACTGCTGTTGCTGCTGCTGCTGCTGCTGTTGTTGTGGTTGTTGTGGTTGTTGGCCGAGCGTTGGGACCTGTTGAGAATACATTCTGTAGGAATCGTCAGCCTGTTGACCAGCTGCGCCAGCAGCCAAACCATTGAGGTTGGCGCTACCAGCATTGGACTTTTGAGTCGAAGCGCCTAATGGCTGAGCGCCAGAGGAGCCGTTGGCGTCGCCACTAGCATTGTTGACACTGTTTGCGCGGTTGGTGCCTGCGGAAGCCTCATCAGGGGGAATCTGGTTGGTAGAGTCGAGGGTCTTCACTGGAGGCAATGACATCTTGATAGCGAGGGGTGAGATGATATCAGAGTGTAGACTATCCTTAGAAACTAGTTCTCCTTTCCTTCCTTGTGGGAGCTCAAGAGAAACGAAGTGGTGGTAAGAGAGTCTAAAGAGGAATTCTTGTTGTTTTGGGCGGAGGATGTGGGCAGTGGACGAAGTGCGCAAGTGCGCGGTGAAATAGAAGCAACGGACAGACAAATTGCATAGGGGGCTGGACATATCGCACGCCCGTGCAGAATCTTGCGTTACCGGGACAGTCACCTACTCTTTCCCGCCAATCACGGGCAGAGAACTAGGATACCTCAGTACGAATCCTCCCCGATAACTGCGTCATCAAATCCGTCGAGGACAGTGCAGTGCGTTTTTCCCGTACGAAAGGGACAACAGTTGCCTTGGAAACACCTTGCTTTGCCTCTTGTCCTGACGAAATGTCTGCAGAGATCCCCCCAGACAGACAAAGCTGAGTTAAGCTTTTAGAGGGGCTTCACCATGTGGCGCTTCTTCTGCGTGGCACGGCTGCCGCCGCTGGCCACGGGGAACCCTCCCCCTGCCTCGAGAACGGGTTCAGTCCAGTCGGCAGCCCCGTTTGCCAGTGCAAGCCTGTCCTGCTTGTCATCCTCTGGTGTCCCCCTTCTTGCCTCCCGTCCCGCCACTTGCTCTGTTTTCGCTGCTCTTCCCGTCCAGAGTTGCCCAACCAGCTTTCGCGGCGCAGATCCTCCGAAGCCTCGGGCCGCTCGCATCCCTAAGGTTGATGTCGTCCAGCAGGAACCATCGACGAACGCACCTTTGCCGAACATCTACGTACAACTAGCGGCAGTCCTTCTGAGATCCCGAAGCCCAGCGAGCGAACGTGCCTATAGAGCGTCTAGATATCCGCATGCCCAGTAGCCCCTCCCTGGCCGTAACACGCACTCTCTCACCGACAGGCCCTGTGTTCCCCTGGGACGTCAATACCGCCGCCGCTTGCCTACTCCCCCCTACAAACAAAAAGGGAAGGGAAAGTTGTGTCGAGACATCAGCAGTTTCGGGACACAGCGCTGGGACACCGCAAAACTCTATGTCAGTTGTCCCACAACCCGCGCTCTGAACTGCCAGCACCCCCTCCCTGTGGGCCGGTCCCGGCCTTGTCGTATCATAGGGATTCTGGACCTAGAGTGCTGCTGTACACAGGCGGGAGCCCCTCGTGCCACAACGCCTCAGCACGACGGTCGTTGCCCGCGGGGAACAAAGAGCTAATGTATGTTCTGTGCATAGCACGCCTATGCGAATGTTTCGTCTGGGGAGTGTTGTGCCTCTGTGGTGCATCTACTGCCTGTACATGGGCCGTGTGGCGGAGAGAAAAGGCCTGTGACCAGACTCCCCGATCCCCGCGCAACGTGGACGCAGACCTCCCATGGACATGCATGATCCGCCCGAACATGGGCAGGGGACACACAGGACAAAAATTATGGTTTTTTTGCCCCCTCCGCGACGGTGTGGCTTTGGCTAGCCGTTCCGACTTTTAGGGCTCCCCTTGATTCGTAGGGAGGGCCCTCGCCGCCAGGCGAGGGAGCTGCTGGGGCTGTTGCGGAAGGCCACCCCGGCGTGCTGTCTCTGCTGTTGATGTATGAAAGTCGTTGCCGCTGGCGCAGCATATCCAGATAGCTGATCCCATGGAGTCGGGGGGTGCGCTTTTCTGCAAACCCGCCGTCCATCAAAACGGTCCAGCGGCCTCGAGCATGGAACGTTTGCGAGGAAGAAATGCCGCCGTCCCATCCCCCCTACCATCCCACAGAAAAGGCACCTTTGCACAAGCATCGAGCCGCACATGGGGTCCCCATTGCAGCGGCGTGTGTGGCCGTTCACATGTGGTGTTGTATTTTCTTGTTTATGTTTGTTTGTTTGCTCGAACCTTGCCCACTGGACAGCCAACAAGCGCCCGCAAGATTGGCTGGCCTGCGTCTGTCTGGTTGTGCTTGTTCTTCCATATCTAGGTCGCATTCTGGCCCAGCGGGATCTGGGTCTGCCGCTGGCCACGACTCCTGTAGTTTTTTTAGCCCACGCTCCAAGGCCCCCGTGCCCTCCCAGCCTGTCGAGGGCGGCTGGTGCTCTGCTCGACGCCACGAGCAGCGTCCAATAGCTCCCACAAGGTGCTATGGATCTCTGCAATAATAACCGATCTCCCACCTTTATGTATGGTTCAGGGGCCCCTAGTTCGCGTGGTGTTGCAGCCACACGCCGCACTACATATGAATAAGCTCAAAGGGATACGGCCAGCCCCACGCCGCAATTGCAGCCGGCTGTCAGAAATGTCGCCCACCTCGCACGCTTATACCTCGGAGCATAGAGCTGACCGACTGCCATGGCTCCCGCACGGTGTTTCCAGAGGTGTTTCTCTCGCAAGACGGCCAAGAGAACGCAAGGGTCAAGCACCTGTGCAGAATGCACAGCACGGGAAACACCGCAGCAGCTGCTGCCGCTGCCGCTGCTGCTGTTGATTTCCATTATCGCTGTGTGTGTAACAAACAGATCGAGAGTTGGAAACACCCGGACACAAAACAACTTCGCTTGAGCTTCCGCGAAGTCGTTCTTTGTCTGTTTCTGTGTGTTCGTTTTTTTGCCGCTTTTTGCGCGCGCGCGCGACAGCGGCTCGGTAGGAGCACCATGTAAACAACAGAGAACGCGGTTGGTGGCGCGTAGCAGCGCGCGACGCGGTGCCTCTGGATCTTTGGCAAATTTTGGAGCACTTTGCTTAGTCTCTCTGATCACCAGCACCATATTCTGGAGCACATACACGTCTGCCCTCCACCCGGCAGAGCTTGGCCACGATGTTCAGGAGCACCAAGAGAAGAACCGCAGGCCGTAAGAACTTTGAGGCCACAGCGCTGTCTTTCACCACGGCAGACACGTACCTCAACAATGCATACAACAACTCGAGGCTCACCTTCTACACTTTGCCGCCAGTCGGAGAGATCACACTCGATGAGTTTGAAACATGGGCCATCGATCGCATCAAGGTCCTCAATGAAATCGAGTCGGGGATGGCAAGAAGCAAAGGCTACAAAGAGATCGAGTCAATTGTGAAGCCAATGCTACAAACAATGTTGCCACTGAACTCTGTGGACCCTGAAAAGCTGAACAAGGAGAGACAGAAGGATTACTATTCTCACTTTATTCTCAGGCTCTGTTTCTCTAGATCCAAAGAGCTCAGGGAAAAGTTCCTGAAGAATGAAGCCATCCTCTTCAAGATACGTTACAACCAGCTCTCATCAATCGAACAACAACAGTTCGTTAAGAATCTGGATATGCCGTGGGAGTTCATCACGGAAGATGAGAAGGAGCAGCTCCACGACAAGCTCTACAACTCTATTACGCACTCTTTGGTTTATCTCCTGGATATCCGTGAGGAGCCATTGAGAAAAAAGTTCTTTGAATCAGAGGAGTTCATCAAGATCCCCTTTGAGTACGTCCCGGATCTCTTATCCCAGCGTTCCGTGTTCTTGTCCAAGGGTACTGCCTATATTCCAAAGTTCCAACAGCTTCAACTCTTACTTAATGAGTTCTCAGAAAAGCTCAGCAGTGCACTTATTTCCACATCTCATGCATTCCCAGCATTAGATGAAGATGACAGAATTCTCCCTATCTTGACGCACTTATCGTCTGGTGCCCTTCTGAACCTGAGCAACGACGACTATGGATTATCTGAGAGTAGGTCAGATATCAATGCCATTACCGTTAACAGCAAGGAAATCATTTCTCAGTTTCCATTGTGTGGTCAGCATCTTATGTCTGGGCTTCAGGCTAATCATCATTTGAAATATCTCGGCCGTCAACAATTCACACTCTTCCTTAAGGGTATTGGCTTGAACTTGGAAGATGCGTTACAGTTCTGGGCTAACGAATTTACCAAATACATGGGCATGGATAAGTTCAACAAAGAGTACAAGTATAACATTCGCCATGCATATGGTATGGAAGGTGGAAGAATCAATTACAAACCATGGGATTGTCGCACCATTTTGTCAAAGCCAAGACCTTCAAAGTCAGATTCACATGGTTGCCCATACAGAGATTTACCATCTGATGCGCTGTCCACAAAGCTCCGGGAGATGGGATTAGAGGATAGAGATATACAGCAAATCTTAGACATGAGTGGGAAAGGTGAATACACTAGCGCATGTACTAAGGTTCTGGAAACTAAGATTGGCAGTGGTTTGAACGAACATGTCACTCATCCAAATCTCTACTTTGACAGAATGAGAGCACATACTAAACAAAAACAGCAACAGGTTGCTGCTGACGCATGAACTGACTTCTAAAGTGCTCTGTTTTGATATTTGTTCTTTTGCCCCCTTCCTCCTCCTCCTCCTCCTCCTCCTCCTTCCTCCATATTGTACAATAATGAATTAATATTTATGAACTACATGGTCCTATAGTATCCGTTTTTCTCTCTATAAATGTCATTATTTCATGAGGCTTGGATATTATGTACAAGTAAGTGCTTCCAATGTGGCCTGACCATCCATCCATATCTCCTTTCTGTGTTATTTCGGTAGAAGGCAAATTACAACGCATATTACTTCTTTTCATTACTTTGTGTCACTCCTCCCTTCTCAAAAGGAGCATCCTCTCTGGCCTCTTCAAGCATAGGCAGGATCCCCTGTTTAGCTAAAGCGAGCTATCAATAACAAGTTAGTACATCTGACCATCATTCCTTGGAAAGAAACGAAACACATACATCAACACAGGCCTTGTAGTCATGCCAAAGATCTTCACACTCATTGTACAAACTCTTTCCTTTCAAAAACTCTGAAAAACTTGTTAGTCTAGGCCATTAAAGATATAATGAGATAGGGGAACGTACTTTCGGTGTACCAGTTGTTAAAACAGTCATCATACTCCTTCTTGGCATCTGTACACTCCGGGGCAAGACTTGAAGACATAGCGTTTCCCATAATCGGTTCGTCAGCTGTGGTTTAATTTGCACTGATAAGAGACACTTCTTAAAAACTTTGCTTTTCTACCGTGGCAATGTAATGATGGCTCCGCCGACGTCCCGTTCGAAGTGATCCCGGACCGCCTCCGAAATTTTTCGGGTCGTGGCCCTACCGCTTCTTCACCAGGCCATTTTTGCTTTCAAATGATGGGTCCCGGACTTTCTACTTATCATTCAAACAATTATTCGAACAATTATTCGTATGTACTGGTATTAGTATTAGCATAATAACACCCTCAGCTTTTTTTCAATTGTTTCACAAGCTAGAGCGATACTGAAAGGTATCGAGGCTCACGGGGTCACTGCCCGAGGCAGCAGCGTGAAGGCATTCTCGAGAAGACATCTGATGCTGTCACGCCTTGATAGCGAGGCTTAAAGCAGGTGATTTAGCCTATAGAGTGCCGGATTGTGCATACACTCGATCAAGCTGCATGAAAACTATCGATTATTGATTTTGGATCAACACCGTCTAGTTTCGAACGGAGAAATCTTGATTGATATCTTCGATAAAGGATCGGCTTGGATCCTTTCCAATAGTGAGCTCTCAGCGTTAATCAAATGCTGTCTTTAGTGAGAACCCATTATGTTGTTCTTCAAACAACTAATGTTTGAACTTGAGTGGTGATAGTTGAGAATCCTCATTAAATCGTGTTGAGGGAGCCTGGAAATTGAAATTGCTGTGTAAAGTTGGTGTCGTTGGACTACCTGCTGATTGTGCAGCGCTTGTGAGAGATGAAACTCTCGAAGAGATAGAGTCCTGATCGTCATACTTCTTGGAAAACTCATGGTGCTTCCTGTTGGAGTTATCCAAAGAGCTCAGTCTGTTGCAGATATGTGAGCCCAATTGGTCTTGCGACTTCTTTGTAGGGAGAGCATTGTCAGCTGCTAAGAATAGTTGCTCCTCTTCTCCAAGGCGGTCTTCAGCAAATCTGAGAGCAAGGTACCTCTCTCTGATTCTCACGAGCCTCCACGAGTTCTTCGGGAATCGCCTATATTGATCGGCCGCTGGCTGTGTTGTTGTCGAGAATGAATGCATTGTGGCGGACATATCTCTGTAGTTGAAAGGAGTTTCGTGGTGTTCTCTGTTTTACTACTCAAAAAGAATGCGGTGATGATGATGGGGCGGAAGAAATGCTGTTCAGAGCAAGAAGACGCCTGAAAAACAGGGCGATGCCTCAGTCTTTAAGTATTTTGGAGGTGTGCATAGGAGCATTGCCTAACTTCGCAATGCTGTGAACTGCTTGCATTCCGCATTCCTGGTGTGGTGGTCTGTACAATTGTATGCGTTGTGCAGCGGAACCTGCAGAAATGACAAACCGTCGCCAAAAAGATCGGCAACGGCAACGTCCACGAGGCGAATCCCAACTTGGAAATTATGGGTGTGAGGACGTGAGGTGGTCAGCAGGCTCTTAAGGTCTGTTCATTGTCGGCAGAGTTAAGTCCTATGCGCTGACCGCCCCATGTGTGTGGTTGGCGATTGGACGTCTGCCTATTGTCAAGCGTAGTCTACTTTAACGGTCTGTGATTCGCTATGAGCCTCATGGGCGCCGTGTCTCGCTTGTAAGGCCAGATTGAAAATCGCACGTAAGAACGGCGGCCATGACTGGGGGGTGTCTCACCTTTAGGGATCAAGTACAAGCTGCTGCGTATACGCTTGTTCACGTAGCTTATAGGCTCGTCTACAAATTACGCATTATGTATGCTACAAGTGAAAAGTCGACTAATACGGAAACCCTATATTAATTATATCGTAAGAAAACAAACTAAAACTCCATGTTAGTCAATTGAACACGGGTGACATGGGTAAGCAGTTTCAGCCTCAAGAAATCAACAATAACGTTTGAAAGATCAGAAATTTGGGTATACTTAATGCCTCATTCCTGGGAGTACATATTCCAGAATCGGACTGGTGCACAGCTTTTTTCTCGTCATCTTCACGCCTTGTTGCAAGTCTCAAGTGGCCATCATACTTCACTGCAAATGGAATATTCAACTTACTGTTTGTCCTGTTGACAAGGAGAAAAAGAAGGTAAAGAGGAAGGAGGAAGATTCTCCATTGAAAAATTTTTATTGTCGTTGGGACTTAAAAAGCGCGATCTAGAAATGTGATTACATAATACTCCCGCGCGCCCCTTTTTTTGTTAGGGCAAACCCTTGATGAAGCCTTTGGACCTTCAAGGGGAATCTAAAGAGAGCATCTCAGCCATCAGACGTGCCCCAGGAGCTGGGTGTAGTGTAGGCGAGGCTGAGGAGCTTCCCTCTCTCTTTTCTTATCTATTGAAGGCACAGCCGCCTCTTACGGATACGCCAATCATATCTTGCTCGCTCACCCTTTCACCCCCTCGAAGGCCTGAGTCCTCATTTAGTTTTGCGGCACATCGGCCATGTCTCTTCAAGCCGCCTTGCGAGCCCTGGGGGCTTGCATATTGATTCAAACTGCGCCTTGATAAAGTTCTACAAGGTTCACGGCCGAGGCCCCCCTGGCCGTAAGCCCGCCTTCTAGCATGCCTAAAACGGCTACATCAGACGCGTCAGTTCACCAAGCGCGTCGTAAAACGCGAAACCTCTCTACGCGTTCGCTATATGGTGCGTGTTTCCCCCTTTGCTTCATGTCTGAATGGCGCATTCCCGCATCCCCCACATTGTAGTACCACATCAACCGTGGGACTTGGCAAAAGGGGGCCCCTCTAGCTATCAAGTTGTCTCTGCGAGGGGGGTATCAAATGTGCATCCAAATGGGGAAATTGTTCCTAAAAGGTCTTAAAGTACATAAGCATCTGTGGAGTTGAATTGGGGCGTATACACAAGCAAGTATGGGTCGCTGCTAGATTAATTGAGCGTGACATTTGCAGATATATACAATGACGAGTGTGTTGATCATTCCACGTTTTCTGCCCTCGCAAGCCCATTTCAAATCTCCTAAATCCACGTCACCCTAATCCATCGCCCAGAGCACCCTCAATGAGCCTCTTTCCCAGCTTCTAGCTAACAAGACTCTTGCCAATCCTCCTCCCAAAGCCTCTTCCTTTTGGCTGGAGTACCATAAAACAGTACCGACTATTAATATGGAGGTGCGACGCGCTCAATAGGAAGACGCGTGGAGTTAACGCATCTGCGCAGAATCTTGAAGGGGTTGCATGCAGATAATCCAAAATATACAACGCGTCGAAGGAGCCAAAGCCTAAACCAGCGCGCTGGGTTTGCATCCACTCCTTAATGGAAATATATATATGAGAAGACGCCCATGAGCTAACTAACACTATTCCTTCTTCATAGTTTAGACCAGACGACTCCACTATTCAATCGTTGACTACACATCTACAATGTCAGACGCACAAGCACTCAACATTCTCATGAAGTCTCCTGTAACTCACGACATGGTCTCACACATTGTCAATGTGACCCTCAAGGTGATCCAGTGTAAGAAGTCTAAGGTCTACCCATCCCCGCCTTCCTCTCCAAATGGAAAGACAACCAATAAGCCTTTGCCATCTCTCATGACCTTCATCTCTCGTCTTGTGAGATACTCCAATGTCTACACTGGTACTCTTTTGTGCACACTTGTCTACCTGGACAGACTCTCTGCTAAGTTACCAAAGAACGCTAGAGGTCTTCCATGTACCTTACACCGTATCTTTCTTGCATCTTTGATCATCTCATCCAAGTTCAACAATGATTCTTCCCCAAAAAATAAACACTGGGCCAAGTTCACCGACGGATTGTTCAGCGTTGAAGAACTCAACTTAATGGAGCGCCAACTCCTCCAGCTTATGAACTGGGACACCATTATTTCTGAAGCTGATCTTTCACATGCGCTTAGAAGATTCATTGAGCCTATCAAGCAGGACTTGAAGAAAGCTGCGCGTATCCGTCGTTCTGTCTCCAAGCAAAGATTACACTATCAGCAGCAGCAGCAGCAACAACAGAACGCTCAGCAGCAGCTACAGCCTCAACCACATGCTGCCTACTACGCTACTCCAATGGCATATTCCTATGCATCTCCTCAGCAAATGCATATGAGATCTCAATCCCAATCTTCAATCTCGTCACTTACATCTTCGTCTTCCTCTGTTGGGTCATCCTCCCCGGATGACGAAACTCTCACCTTACATGTGGCGATGCCAATGCAATATCACTCCGTTCCAGTTCAAAAAGAACAATGCCAAGTTACTATTGTCAAGGACGACGTATTCTTGCCTTCCTTATGGGGTAACTCTCTGGCATGATTGGGTTTTGGGTTTTGCATGTTATTATTTCGGTTTAAAGGGTTGAGTTTCGGTTAGATTTGTTTTTGGTTATCATTTAGAGCTCTTAAAGTACTATGAAGTTATGAATTTCTTATGTTTTGTTATGTTTTGTTGTGTTTTGTTATCTTATCTTCTTTCTCCGCTACTGAATATGTGTAGAAATGCTAATCAAAATATGACAAAACAATAAAAAACAGAGTGCGGCCCAGCATTCGAACCTGCGCTCTCGTGACATCGTTGCCAGCAGTGAAATTAAAAAAAAATCGTACATCTAGGTCCTACCCGGATTCGAACTGGGGTTGTTCGGATCAAAACCGAAAGTGATAACCACTACACTATAGGACCGAAACGCATTGGTGAGAGGCGTCTGAAGGACTTAGAGGCACACTCTTGGTTCGGACACTATGCTTTTATTTGCAGATGTTTGGGGTTCTAAGGTGCTACCAGGGTTCAATTGAGTTCTTCATTGTCTTTTTCTGTGCAAACGCACTGCTTCAGTGGTAAAAGCTTTGTGTCTTTTATAGAAGTTAATTATTCAGTCTTCATGAAGCATCTCTGCAATTATTTCTCAGTCTAATTTATTTCTTTTTCCGGAGAACAAAATAGTGCACAGCCACTGCCGCTAAATTCTGCCTCTCAAGTTTCAATTGAACTCCTGTTATCAAATTCCAGTAGTTAATGATCTAGTAGAGATAACAATTTTCTTGAACGTGGACTTGATCACAGGTAGTATGAATATGTTTTCCTAAGATATCGATGTGTGATGTCCGGGTGTTCTGAGTTTGAGCTTGAATCGTATTAGAAAAAACGAAAAAAAATAATGCTCCGATACCGGGAGTCGAACCCGGGTCTGCTCGGTGAAAGCGAACCGTGCTAGCCGTTACACTATATCGGAATTTGTTGAAGGTTTTTGGTACTGAAGAATAATACTGAATATGACGTCAATCACGTGACCAAGTTCAAGATTATCCTTGTTATGTTTCGAATAAGGCTTGGGGTGTTGTTTTATCAGTATTAAGGTAAGATAAAAGGGAGCTAGAGATACGATAAGTAGTGTTTATCAGGTACGAGACCTCCAGATGTCACAGTAATCTAATTACGAGTCTTTCTGAAGGATCCAGATTTTCAAATCCGATGAGACCCTTCGGCCCTCAGTCGACAGCCAACCGCTCTATAGAATGAGTCATTCTGTATAGCAGAGGAGATTGACTGCAGGATAAGGACATAATTAGTATCTCGTCTTTACGCCTTGGTCGTGGTCGCTGGCCTAGAATCTGTTATCGCCGGCGGAGGAACATTTCACTCATGAGAAATTGACCAGGGGCAGCATTTTGGAGCTTGGAAGCGGCCAACAGTGGCCGTGAAGAGCCGGGTACTTGAGCTAAGCTTCTTACATGTTGCCACTTCAATGGGCGCAAGATTCCTCTTCCAAATTACAGGAAGCATAAAAACAACAGGCCTGTTACCTTCTTTGTGGAAATACCGAAGAGCATTCTCAATGACACAACAGATCCATATCAACGACTCTGCTTCTCAGTCGGAGTACGACCTCCACATCAAGAACACACTTCAGAAGAACAGAGATCACTTTGAGTCTCTTCAACATCCCGGGTCTAAGGTCGTCTTGCCGTATAAATACGGTCCGGCCCCGAAGACGAAAGGTCCCATCTTCTTCTTTGATATAGACAATTGTTTGTACAAGCGTTCTACAAGAATCCATGACTTGATGCAAGTACTCATTCATGACTACTTTGTTCGCAAGCTTGACGTTTCTGACGAAGAGGCCACTGAGCTCCAACTCAAATACTACAGAACATATGGTCTGGCTATCCAAGGTCTTGTAAAGTTCCACAAAATTGACGGGTTGGAGTACAATGAGAAAGTTGATGACGCTTTACCCCTGCAGGATATCCTGAAACCAGACCCAAAACTTAGGGAGATGTTGCAAAAATTGAGACAAAAGGGCCATACCGATAGATTATGGCTGTTCACTAATGCATACAAAAACCATGGCGAGCGCTGTGTTGCTCTTTTGGGAATTGGAGACATGTTTGACGGTCTATCATTCTGTGATTACGGGAAGCAAAACTTCGTTTGTAAGCCTGAACCAATGGCATTTGAAAGAGCACTTGAAGAAGCTGGCGGTGAAGATTTTGGAAACTGTTACTTCGTTGATGATAGTGCTGCCAACATTGAAACTGCCCTGAAGCTGGGCTTCAAAAAGGCAATTCACTTTGTTGAGAGAGATCAGGATCTGGGAACTACGCCTGAGGGAGCCATTCTCATCAGAGACATTCTGGATCTACCACAGGCGGTTCCTGAGCTTTTCGAGTAATTGCTATTTAGATATTTCTAGACGTTTTCCGTGTTTTATTGAATATAATATTTTAAAGTCCCGTTATTCCTATCTATTGTACATTTTAAACCGTATCACTTTGTCTTCCAATAACCTTTAGCCCTTCTCTGATGTTTGCCTGAGATGTACATCTATTATTTCCGTAGCAATCCATTACTTTCAATTGAGGGCAATTCTTCCCAATGAGTTCTAGCATTTCGTCATCGACCGCTCTTACGAATCCACAATCAAGATAAGTCAGGTTTGGACACTTCATGATTTGGAACGTTGTTGGAGTCAAATCCTTAACAGAGTTGATTGACAATTCAACAAGCGATGATCCTGAATGAAGAACCATTTCAATAATACCGTCATCAGCTAAAGAAAAGCATTTGCGTAGATAAACTTCGTTAAGACCCAAATTCAGCTCCCAATCGTGGAACAGACCAACAAACCCTTCACTAGTGATTTGATCAAGGAATTGCAGCGAGAGTTTTTTAATATGAGCACCAAAAGGCCTGAGTCCATTAATCAAAAATTCATCGGTCAGACCTGAACACCCATCCAGTATTAAAGATTTAAGCGTCTCACCATTGATACTAATTAGATTGATAAGAAGAGAATCATCAATAAGATTTTCATGATGAGGATAAGAGATCTCAAGATCTTCAAGGCGAGTCAAATAAGCAGGCATCAGATCATAAGATTCCTTTTGGACAATTCCATCAAGCCTTGAAAGTTTCAAAGCTTCAAGATTTTCACCACATTCTTCCATCATTAATTGAAAAGTTTCGTCAGAAAAACGATGTGTGTTTGATACTTTAAAAGATCTCAGACGTTTACCAACACTCTTGAAAAACATTTGCCATGTATCATTGTTGATCAAGAAGGGACCATCCAGTTCCAACCTTTGAAGACTATTCAAATTTGTGGCAAAATAACTTAAATTGTCATTATGAAAGCGACCACACATGTGCAGATTCATCTCTTCAATATTTGGACAATATGCAGCAATCTGGTTGTAGGCATTCATTGTGAGACCAGAACAATCCCAAAATTCCAATTTCCGAAGCTGCGGATCAAGGAAGAGTTTCAATGTATTATCATCCAAAGATCTATTACGACAGAGAATACGTGAGATCTTTCTCATGTTGATGTCTCCAATATCACCAAGTTCTTCAACATCGTAGATCCTCTCTGTAACTTTCTTGATCGCTAGATCCTGTAAAGATGGCAGCCTCACGTCCTGCTTATCGAGGAGCGCAACTGCAAGACGTTGTCTTTTCTTTCTGGAGAGAAGTTGGTTTTTCTTAATCGCACGTTCTTTGTCCAATTGCTTCTTGGTACAATCAGGACAAAGATAACCACCAGTCTCGCTTGACTTTGAGTAGACGTTGATGCTGAACGTGACAAAACACCCAGCGCATGACGTCTCCTCTCCAATTACCCGACGTTTTGGTACCTCAGATGGTCCAGCAGAGGCATCATCATAGTCACCTTCTGAGTCTGTGTACTCATCGCTATCGTTCTTCCCGGCCGCAGCTCTCCGTTTGCGTCTAGCAGCAATGCGCATCTCGAGCTCTTCAGGATCTTCCTCCTCATCAACAACCACTTGTGCCTCAAGAGCAGCTTCCTGTTGTTCCTGCTGTCCCGGATCCTGCTCCTGCTCCTCCTGCTCCTCTTCTTCTCCAGCAAGTCTGGCCAGATGTCTCAGTCTGATCTGCTCGGCGCTGATGCCCTGTTGGCGCAAGAACTCCGTCAGCGCACTGTTGGGGCCCCTGATAGGGTTCACCTCGTCGCCAGTACCCTCAACAGCCTCAGTCCTGTACTTCAATGGCCGTCTGCTCATCCTTTTGCCGTCTCAGATGCTGCTGATTGGAGCCCCCATCATGGGGCCGCTGTAGGTGGTTCTCCACGATTTTGCCACCGCGCCCGACAAAAACAAAAAGCGCTGAAAGGTCAACAATCGGAGCTCTCTCACTGACCGGGAGATCAGCCTTTGGAAGCGCCCAGATACACACGCGGAAAATGCAGATCATCTTCAAGGATTTCAAGAAGGAGAGGATCCCGTTGGAGCTCGAACCCACCGACACTGTAAGTGCATGTCACGTGGCCTTTGAAGTGCTTGTCGCCTTCTTGTCCATCTGGCCACCGCTCGCCCTTCAAGCGGCCCAGTTCGCCTCCTCTTTTCTCTCAACATTGACTAACAATCGTCTAAACCAGGTGCTTGCTGCCAAGAACAAGCTTGCCGAGGTGAAGGGAATTGAGGCTAAGCAGCTCAAATTTGTCTACTCTGGTACGTTGCCCATGGTCCCATCCTCAGAGATTTATCACGCCCAGATCAACATACTAACAAAGCGATGCTTATAGGTAAAGTGCTTCAGGACGACAAGACCATCGCTGACACCAAAATTAAGGCAGATGACCAAGTGATTTTCATGGTTGCGAAGGCTGTTGTCAAGAAGCCATCTCCAGCGGCCACCCAAACGCCATCTACACCTGCACAACCAACAACGGTACAGACGCCGGTTGCCCCTCGAGCTGCATCAACTGTTTCTACCACCAATGCTACACAAGAAACTCCTGCTCCAAGCACCGAATCACATCCTTCTGCTACAGCTGAGCCAGTCCAGGACTTCAATGCATCCACTTTTGCCACAGGAAACGCAAGAGAAACTGCTATTGCCTCAATGATGGAGATGGGCTATGAGCGCCCACAAGTTGAAGCGGCTTTGAGGGCTGCATTCAACAACCCAGACAGAGCAGTGGAGTACCTTCTGACAGGGATCCCAGAGTCTGCTGCTCCAGCTCCAGCTCCAACTCCAGCAGCAGCTCCAGCAGCAGCTCCAGCAGAAACGGATGCCGAAGCCCCACAGGAAGATTCTGTATCAGCAGGCGAGGAACCGGCCCATGCCGCAGCCCCAGAGGCTCATTATGACGAAGAAGGAGATGCGGAAATGGATGCTGATCTATTTGCAGCAGCAGCCAACGCTGGTGGTGAACAAGCTGAAGGCGGTCTTGGTATGGATGGTCTCCGTGAAGCCATCCAGAATAACCCAGAGATGATCGAGCCAATCATTCAGCAGGTTGTTGCACAGAATCCAGAACTTGGTGCTATAATTCAACAGCATCCTGAGGAGTTTATTCGTATGATCCTTCAGGGAGGTTCTGAAGGCGGTGCTTACCCAGAAGGGGGCCAGGAAGTTCCAGAAGGTGCTGTTCCAATCGAGATTGATCAGAATGATCAGGATGCTATTAACAGACTTATGGAACTTGGATTTGAAAGAGATCTTGTCATTCAGGTCTACTTCGCCTGTGAGAAAAACGAGGAATTGGCTGCCAACATTCTCTTCAACGATCATGCTGATTAAATGTCTTTTCTATGCACTGTAATCCACAATATTGCTTGTTTTCTTGTTCTTGTTCTTCTTTTCTCTTGTAAAATCTTACATTTCTGATTAATTAGACCTAATATTATCACTTTATATACATTCTAGATTTCGATATCGTCAAAGGTGCCAACCAATTGAAGTTTTTCTTGGTCGTCTTCAGTTATTTCTGCGTTTCCAGGTCTTACAACAACAAGAGAGTTTATACCAGCATCCAAAGCAGCTTGAACCTCCCTAACGTTATCGCTAAGGAAGAGAACCTCTTCTGCAGTCTTCTTAATGTCTTTGAGGATGCTTTCGTAACTACTCTTTTCAAACTTATAGCCTGAGGTGGTGATGTCAAAGTATCCCTTCAAGAGAGTATTCACATCTTTACTCTTTCCATCGACATCGACGTGTCCAAAGAGTAGTTTTTGCGCCCTCACGCTTCCACTAGAGTAAATAAACACATCCTTTCCATCGGAATTCCATCTTTTAAGGGCATCAATGGCATCTGCGTACAATGGTGCCTTAATTTCACCAGAGTCATAACCACCTTGCCATACGAGACCTTGAAGTGCTTTGAGGTTCTGCTCTTTGACGTCTTTGTTCACCAGACCGGTGATATATTCCAGCAAAGTATCAGCTGAGCCATTCACGTCAGCTGGAAACTGCGAAAGGACGGAGGAAACTGGGGATGATGTGGCATCAAGCGGGAAAGTCTGGGAGGAGAGAATCGATGGAAGTTTGGAAAGGAAGTAAGGGAAGAGACCCTCCTTCACGAAAGTGATAGGGCAAACCGTGCCTTCTATATCGAGGAGAACTGTCGTAATGGCAGTAGGGAATTTGATGGGCATAGTTTTAGTTACCGAGGGAAAGAGCGGTTTTAGCGGGAGCCGTCGATGACAAGCCTAACCTTTTCATCTTCATGTGTGGTCGCGACTGTTGATACAGCGAGGACTTACAACGTGGTACGGCATAGTCATATGTTTTCTTATCAATTTTCAAAAGCTAAATCCTTAATTTAGTCGACAAACGGTCCACAATACTCATATATATATGCTACCACCAAGAACCAGACGCTCTACGTCTTAGATATTTCCCCAAACTTCTCTGCTCCTGTCTGTCATCATCAATGGGCTCTACGCTGCCCTCTCTATCACCATCCTCTTCCTCATCATCACTTGAGTCATCATCATTTCTGTCGTCAAGTTTCACTTGGAACTGCAACCCCTGAGCTGCAGCAAGATCGTATGCTTGCCTTAACTCATCCTCAGAATCACTGAGAATAAAGTCCTTGACAGGAGTTGGAGAGTGTGCGCCTTGCGATTTCTGCTGCTTCGCAAGAGTCCTCTTTTCTTTCACAAGGGCCCTATATTTCTTCAAACCTTCTTGAACCTTTCTTTCAATATTCAGTCTATGCCTGATAAACAAGAGCTTTGGATATGTTGCCATCTCACCGTTCCTGATCATCTTGTCCAATCTCTTCTCATCTGGATCAGTCAAAATGTATCTCAAGTCCAATGGATTGATCTTTGGAAATATCGTAATGGTTCCACTAAACTTCTGCAACCAGACATTAGACCAATCCTGATCCAATAAATGTG
Organism: Petasospora japonica; assembly: GCA_030557175.1. Lineage (NCBI taxonomy): Eukaryota > Fungi > Ascomycota > Saccharomycetes > Phaffomycetales > Wickerhamomycetaceae > Petasospora > Petasospora japonica. The sequence continues at coordinate 18,707 of JAKTVL010000061.1, forward strand.
GCAAAAGATCAAGACTACGAATCAACTGCAACCACTTACGGTTCTCAAGTTTGATGAAGGTCTCAAGACCAGCACCAATGAAACCACCTCTCAATCCCGTCTTAGATCTCGATACGGGACGACCAACAGATCCCTTAGGAGCAAAGAAAAATAGAGAAATGTGCGGATTCACTTGACTTACGACAGAAAACTTTACATTGTAGTAAGTGTTGAGAGCCTCCACTGGAATATCAGTTCTCAAAGAGCCGTCTTTAAACTTTGTCCCAAAACTAAATGGAACGAGATCTTGAGTCTTAGGATCCTTCATCATGAGTACAACAGGATTAAGTACACCAGGAACAGCAGATGAGGCTAGTAATGTAGACCAAATGACACAGTTTGGTGCAGTGACATGGTTACAAAGAATCACAGGAGAGTGGGGATCAGCCGGGACTGTGGATATGTTAAGAATCTTTCCTGTACGATCATAAGTCTCTTTGAATGTCGAAGACCCCTTAGTGAACCACATGGCTTTACGAGCCCAATCAACAGAATCGAACCTAGCACCCGTGCGCCAGAAACGTGGAATCCAAGTCCTCATTGGATCTTCACATGCAGTTATGCGCTTTGCAAGTTCAGGTTTCAAGAGTTCCATAAGTTCGCTGTTGGTTCTTGTCGTGGCAAGGGCAGCTACAATTCCCCCTCCGGAGGTTCCACTGATGATATTGGGAAGGAGATCATTATCAAGAAGTGCCTTGATAACTCCGAAGTGGTTGTAAGCCATTGTTCCACCACCAGAAAGACTAAGTGCTGTCTTTCCAAAGTTTTTATCCAAAGACTTGAAGAATCTTCTCTTTAATTCAGCTGGAAGAGTTTCATCATTGACGACCATATCAAGCGCCTTGACAACTTCGGCATTGTAATCCTCCACTATTACCTTTGTTCCATAGTATGTTTGTGAATAAAGAAGTGGGTTCTCTGTACCAGCGAAGTTACTTTTAACGCAGCTTTGTAAGACAATCATGAGCTCCTCAATGCTTTTGCTTTCTTGCAAAGATTTAAGCTTGCGGACAGTAACTTTGAGTGTATCGTAGTCATAGTAATAGAAATGCTCTTTCTTCCTCCACTTATCCAATCCCAAGTATTCATCAAGATGCTTCGCATTTTCGACCCATTCCTTGTAATTTTTGCTTTGTCTGAGCACATCGCGTAGTTTCCTCTTCTTACCTGTCCAACGAAAGTATCTCTCATACAAGGCAATATAAATCCTCAAGAACAGATACAGAATAGTAAGAAATAGCAACCAGAGCAAGATCGGAATGAGGATAGGATACCTCAGCATGCTGTAGCTCCAGCTTTGGAAGTACTCATCTTTCTTCGCTTTGCTCTTCTTCTTTGAGCTCTTTTCTATGCGATGACGATGCATAGGCGCCCAATCGTTCTTCGAGGTAATCTTCTCTACCGGCCTTAAGACGCCATTAAGCTCCTGTGAACCAATAACGTGCTGAGTGAGATCTACTTCACTCTTTGGCGTCATTGATGCAGGTGTGTAATCATCATTGAGAGCGTGTTCAAAGGCATCGATATCTGTAAAGCATGTTAGTGCATATGCATGAGGGATATTTAAGATGCACACTTTGGCCTAATGACCAGGATGCAGCACTAATAAAAGAGAATAAACGTACGCTCTTCGTTGACAAAGTCTTCGTCCATCGTCTTTAGCAGTTAATGCGTCTCTGTAACCACTTATCTGGTTCTACAGCTTGTTACGGAGTGGATGGCGTAACGACTATGGTGCAATATGTTTGTCCCGCAACAAACATGTTCGCGAATTTACTCGGGACACATTTTAATCTTGCTCGCTGCATAAAACCGGGGTTTAATTCTGTTGTCTACTTATCTGGTCTTAGCCAAACAGTTGTGCAATTAATAACAAATGGCGTAGATGAGAATTTAATAGCGTAAAATAGTGATAAACAACAGCAATCACTTCAGCAAGTCAAGGAAATCCTGTTCAGTGATATCGGACCTTTGACACATCTCAGTGAAGATACCGCCCAGTTTGAACAAGTTGAATGGAGTGTCAAACTCATGGATCTCACCCTTGTCCAAAACAAGAATTCTGTCATAGTTGAGAATGGTCTTCAATCTATGGGCAATACAGAGAATAGTACAGTGCTTGAACTCGTTCACAATGGTACTTTGGATCTTGGCGTCGGTCTCATAGTCCACACTGGATGTAGCTTCATCAAGGATGAGAATCTTGGTATTGCGAACCAAAGCTCTGGCCAAGGCTAAAAGCTGACGTTCACCAAGAGAGAAGTTAGCACCATCATCTTCAACTAGTTGGTCAAGATGGAACTTGTGCAAAGTCTTTATGTTGACATCACCAGGAGTGTACTTCCCAACACCAGCGGCACCTTCTTCAACGAGCCAGGATCTTCTCAAAGAGTCCCAAAGCTCTTGATCTGTGGAGTTCCCGAATGGGTCCAGATTTTGTCTAATGGTTCCATGGAACAAGACAGGATCCTGTGGAATGATAGATAACCTAGATCTGAGATCATCGAGACCTATTGCTCCAATATCAACATCATCAATAATGATCTGACCTGAAGCCAAAGGACTAATGCGAAACAAAGCATTCATAATAGTACTCTTACCGGCACCTGTTCTTCCGCAAACACCAATCTTCTCTCCACCCTTGACATCAAATGTGACATGCTTTAGGACCAGTGGCAATCCTTCTCTGTAAGCCAAAGACACATCTTTGAAATCAATGGAACCAGACTGGGGCCAAGATTGATCTGGCTTAGCATTTTCGATCTCAAATGGGCCCTCCTGTGGCAAGTCAAAGGCATACTCAAACAATCTTTCGACAGAGTTGAAGTCATTTTCCACTTGCGTCATAGATCTCATAAGAAGAGACATCAGGGCACACGTTTGAACCATATATGAAACCAAAAGACCTGCAGAAGAGCTGTTTACAGAAAAGACACCACATGCGCACATGAGAGAGACAAAAGCCGTCATCAGAGAACTAATAACATCAAGACGAACAGATAGCCATCTCTGATTAGCAAACGTCAAAAAGTAAGCAGAGTTCATGAGATCAATCAACTCTTCGTACTTGTTCAAAAATCTCGACGTTGAGCTATAAGACTTGATAACCTTCATACCAGACAAAGTTTCGTTGAAAAGAGAAAACACAAATGATCTGTTGGTGGACTCAAGTCTCTTGATGTCTAAAGCTGATCTTTTGTAGTACGTGAAGAGTAAGTAGTAACAGAAACCACCAGCTGGAACAGCAATGAGGAACCAAGGGATATAACAAGCACACAAAATGATAGTAGCGCCAACCAAATTAACAGAACTTACAAACAATCTTAATTGTTCAATCATATCAGTATCCAAAGTGTCAACATCCTTAGTGAATCTGTTGAGAATTCTTCCGAGTGGAGTAACATCCATGAATGCCATTGGTGTTTTAAGAAGCCTGGAAGAACTGAGATTAAACAGACGTAAACCTGCGTTATTATTAATCCAGGCCATTATAGAGAAGAGAAGCCCATATGACACACAGGCTGCAAATACCAGACCAATGAATACACCTTGATATTGATCCTTAGAGAGGTTAGGGAACTTGTCGCTGAGCCAGAATGAAAGCCAGACAGAGTAAAAGAGTTGCAAAAAGCCGTTAGCAAAGAACACAAGAAGAAAGAAAAGCAGAATTGGAATACCAAAGCGTCCGGCACCAAGACGCATGTACTTGTAGTACAGGCTGAATGAGATGGAGCCAACTGATCTTGCTTCAGTGGTCTCAGGAACAACATTTTTATCGTCCTCACTGTTTTCATCATCTTTGTGGGTTTCAGCTCTTGTGATTTGGGTGACTTGGCGAGATAGAACTTCCATCTCTTTCTTGTCAAGGATAATATCATCGGCGATGTCATCTTCAAGTAATTCGTCTTCCTCTTCCTCTGCCTCCTTACTATACTCCATCAAATTCTTAAACTCAATAGAACTAGAGAGCAATTCATCTTGAGTACCGATCTCCAATGAACCACTTCCATTCAAAATAATAATCCTGTCAGCAGAACCAACAAGCGACAGCTGGTGAGTGGCAAGAATTCTGGTCTTGCCTGCAAGTAAACCACAAATACATTCATTCATGATATGTTTACCAACTCTTGCATCAACAGCACTAAGAACATCATCGAGGAGGATGATATCTCTGTCAGCATAAACAGCCCTAGCCAAGTTGATTCTTGCCTTTTGACCTCCGGATAGTGTGATACCACGCTCACCAACTTCAATCATATCACCACCAGGAAGAACACTAAAGTCAACATCAAGTGCACACGCCTTGACAACACTATCATACTTCTCTTTATTGTATGGCAAGCCAAAAATGATGTTCTCTCTGATAGTAGCATTTTGAATCCAGGGATAAGAGCAGAATGTCAAAGAACCAAAAAACCTGGATTCTCCTGACTCCTTACGCATGGATCCTTCAATGGCATTCAGCAGAGAAGTTTTACCAGTACCAACAGAGCCTGTAACGATGACAAGTTCACCTCTCTTGATTGTTAAACTGATGCCTTTCAAACCAGGGAAACCAAGATCTTCAATTTCTTCAGTGTCTTGAGACATGTTAGACTTCGACGGCTTCAGGTTCTTGTTCGAATTGAAAAGTTTTGTGCCTTCATCTTCTTCAACATCCCATTGGAAGGTTGCGTCTTGAACTTCAATTGCGTTTGAAGATTCTTCCAATTCATGTCTATCAACAGTATCTTCACCTTCTTCAAGCTGAAGGAACTCAGATACCCTTCCAAGGGCCACAGATGCATCAATAGCAAAGCTGGTAGAGAGCGGAATTAGGTTCAATGGCATCCTTAGCATGTTGAACAAGGTGATGGCAGAGAAGATGCTTGAAGAGTTGAAGTTTTTTCCACCACTGGTATTTATCATGATCAAAAAGGTAACCATAGCAGCGATCATGGTAATCGTACTGATTCCTGTATTTAGGAATGATCTGAGGAGTTGCATTTTGAGGATAAACTTCTTCTCTTTAGCCCTAAATTGTTCAACAATGTTGTAATAAGGCTTTTCCCAACAGTAGAACTTGATCATCTTGAGTGTGTTGATGATTTCATTGATGGCACGAACACGCTTGTCAACATAACCTGTAGATTCAATACGGAGCTTCTTGAGCTTTTTGTTGAAAAAGTACACGGAGAAAATGAAGCAGAGGATGATTGCAATACCAATCAAACCATAAGCATCCAAGTTGACACAAAGAACAACTGTGGCAATACTGAAGGAGACTGGAAATGCAGGGATGAAAAGAAATGTACCCACTGCCAAGTCAATTCTGTTCAAGTCTGTCATGACAAGAGAGTTGATCTTACCATTGGGGTACTCAAAACGAGCCCTTGTACTCATGACAAAAGTCTTTTTGTAGATTTCATTCATGAGTGTAGCCTTGACTTGTGCACCAACCACCATAGAGTTATGGAAGAAACAAGCAACAGCAAGAGCAGAGATCATTTGCATGATGGAGATACAAATAGCCAAGCCTACAGCATGTCCAACACCAGGATCGTGCTTCTCCTTTTCTTGAATGTACCTGACCAATGCCCTCACGACAAGCGGAGTGGTTATTTGAGACGTATCTGCAACAAACTTGGAACAACCTGCGACAAGCCAGAAACGCTTCTTGAACGTGTCATTGATTGCCTTAAGCAGAACCCATTTTGTCCACCTCTTTCCCGGATTTTTCTTTTCAAACTCTGCGATCCTCTTCTCCAGATTTGCGCGTAACTTCTTGTTCATCACGCCTGCATCGAGCTCGGTTCCCAGCTTGTAAAGATCCTCATTCTCAATACGTCTGGCGTATCCGACCTTGATGATGTCCGACACCCAATGGAATGTGAGGATCGAGAAGAGATTGGCCGTCAGCAAGGGATATATCTTCTCATTGGGCACCACCGGGCGGGGAGTGCTGCTGATGAAGAATCTGAGGAACCAGTTGGGTTCTCGGGCATGAATGTTCTTTTGGAGCCTGGCGTACTCCGTCTCAGAGAGCACTGACGAGACGCTGGAGGAGACCAGATCCTTTTCGCTCACTTCTGTAGACGTCGCTTTTCGTGTGAAAACTCCCATGGTGCGGTTTATTTGAGCCTCTGAGATGCGACGCGATGAGCCGAGACGAGACGTGTTGTGTATCAGGAGGCGGAACTGCGGGCTATGTGCACCCTTGAGGACTCCAGTAGCAAAGGGGCGACGGTGTGGGCACTGTGAGGAAAAGGCTGGGCACGGCAGAGAAGTGGAGTTTGCCACTCTGATGAAGAAATGAACTTATCACTGTATCATCGCTGCCTTTCTTCTCAAATTAAGTTCGTACCGGAAGATCTTCCCCTTTGGGTTACCTCCGGCGCGCTCGGGCTCGAGGCGGTGGCGGGACGTTTTAATTGGCCTTTATGGCCATATCCAGTGAAGAGCCCCTGCTCTTTTCGACGCCAGCACACACACTCAGATCCAGTGTATTTACTAGCAGTGCCGCACGTTTTCACAGCTGCTTTTGAACAAGTTTCAGGCACCTGCTGGCCCGCTCTCTGCCCCAGCCCGGCGCTGCCCTGGAAGAAAGCCAGCCAGGCTGACGGCGCGCCTTGTGCGGAGAGAGGAGGATATTACGGATTTAGTCTGAGGAGGAGCAATTAAGGCGAGAAACCCCCAAGACCAGGGCTGCTCAGATGTAGTGTGAAGGTGCATATGTGCCTGTGCATATTATTTTCGCCGCATTGTTGTCAGATCGCCGAGACACCCATCAGAGAGGCATCTGACACAATAAGATGAGCGTTGGGCCTCGCGTACGCCCGTGTCTTGGCGCGTAAGGGACGCATCTGGCGGCCGTGCCCAACAGTCACTACAAAGGCCTCGAGAATTATGAGCTTGGGGTGGAGAAAAGTTCCTATTCTAGAGATCTAATTACGTTTTAAATGAAGTAGGTCAGCACGCCAGCTGGGAGCTTTCCAGCAGCGGTGAGCTCCTTAGCAATGTCGGATAAGACGGTCTTTGCGGCGGTGGCATCGCCACACTTGGAAGCAACGTCTTGCAACTGGATGTCGTCGAAGGACTCGATCAACAAGCCAATATCAGCGTCAATAGCTTCAGCTTTGTCGGCATCACCGAAGTAGCCGTTGTCTTTGGCGGCACCTCTGATGGCTCTTTTGTTTTTCTTCTTAGCAGCCTTAGCAGCCTCCTTGGACTTCTTAGCGTCCTGCTTAGCAGCAGAAGCGGCCTCCTCAGCAGCCTTCTTAGCAGCAGCCTCCTCTGCCTCCTTCTTAGCCTTGGCCTCTGCCTCGGCACGGGCACCAGCTTCACGCTCCCATTTGAGACGCTCCTTTTCCTGCTTCTCAGCCTCCTTGAAGAGCTTCATACGTGGATCCTCTTTGAAGGCTCTCGCAACGAGGTCCAACAGACGCTTGTTGTCCTCGGTTTTTCTTTTCTTTCTAGCAGCAACGTTCTTACGCTCAACATATCTCTTGTGGTCTCTGTTAGATGAGTCATCTGGGACGTCCTCGTCCAAGAACTCAAAGGATCTCCAAGAGTCAAACTTGTAGAAGAAGTCGTAGAAGGCCTCAACCTCTGGCTTAGTAGACTCAAGAGAACCCAGAGATGGGGCTGGCTGCTTCTTTGAGAATCTGCCTTCAGCCTCAAAGAATGGTCCCCAAGCCTCGAAGAAGTCGTAGTTGGTCTTTGGAGCTGGTGGAGCAACATCAGCATTCTCGTCAACAGAGTCGTACTGTTGACGTTTGGCTGGGTCCATCAATGTCTCAACAGCCTTCTGAATGATCTTGAAGAAACCATCCGCGTTCAGGTTGTTCTCACCCTTCTTATCTGGATGATGTCTGAGGACCTGCTTTCTGTGAGCACGTCTGATTTGATCCTCAGTAGCTCTGAATCTCAGGTGAGAAATACCAAGAACGGCATAGAGGTCAGCAGTCTTCCAGTCACGTGGGTCGTGTGCGAGCAACTCCTCAGATTGTTCCTCATCACCTAAGTCAGCATCCTCATCGGACTCATCAACAATAGAAACGTTCTTCTCAGCCTCAATCTTCTCATACTCGGACCAAGTGTGGCCTCTAAGAGAACGGGAAGCGTGGGCGAGGAAGTAACGGCCAACAGGCTCGATTGGACGGCGCACTGGGGCAGAGTACTTGGCAGAACTCTTGAAGTTCTCAGAACCAAAGTTAGCTGGGAGAGATGGAAGAGACATAGCTAAAATGTTCGTTGATCTTTTCAAATGTTATACACGCCGATGGCTTCGTTTTAGAGAGCGGCCTTGTCCAATAAAAAAAAATTTGTGCAGCGCCCATTAGCATTTCGCGGGTGCTTTCCATCAGCATCAACCTTCATCAGCCAACACAGTGGGAATGAATACGGGAAGGAACCAAAGATGTCTGCACAGAAGCAGGACCTAGCCTTCTTTGTTAACAATACTATCATCCCGCAGAGTGATGAGCCCCTTATTTCGCTGCTCACGTACACACAGGGCACATCGCCAAGCTGGCTACTAACGGCACTTATTGAGAACTCGCTCTTCGGTACTTGTGCTCTCAACCATGATCAGAGCACGACAAAGACAGCCGCAAAGAGGGAAACTGTTGTTATATCGTTCTTTCATGACTCAGATTTCTACGAAAAGGACTTGAGGAAGAGTGGTGTGGACACCGCAGAGGGGTTCCACTTCATTGATCTGTTCACAGACCTTTTCTCCAGGATCACTGGACCCGAGTCCTTGGCTAATGCCATTGACTCTATTTGCGAACAAGTTAAGGGATATGGCAACAGACCAAGTACAATTTTTGTGGAGGGAATTGAATTCCTTCTGGCTTCGACCACAATCACCTCGGCGCAGCTTCTCATACAAATCACCAAACTCCAAAGGGCGTCTGCTGCGCTCTTTCTCATTTGTGCTGCAGACAAGGAACTGACTGACGTGAGGGTTGCCAATCCCGTTCTGCCAGAGTTCAAGACTGCTGATTTCCTGGTACGATTGTTACACAGATCACAGCTTAACATTGCATTGAGACCACTTGAAACTGGAAGAGCTAAGGATATCACAGGAACGCTCACCATCTCCAGAGGAACAATACCGTACTCGACGCTGCAAATCGCAGAGAAGGAGTACCTCTTCCTTGTATCTAGGGACCAACAACCCAAACTCTTCTATAGATGAAAGCCCCAATAAAATTTCAGATCTAGAGCTGTCTTAACTCTTTTCTCTTTAGACTGCCATTTATAGTCGTGCCAATAATCCATTCTCTAATCTTCTCCACTCATTGCACTTTTGACACAACCGCCGGCACTTTCTCCTTTGCCGGCCAACGAAACGCTTCAGTTTAATAACCCTTACATTTGTTGCAGATTGATCAGAGACCTCATGCAGCTGTTTTCCAGATCTCTGCTGCTTTCACTGGTGTCAGTCGTCCTCGTATGTCTACTGGGGCCCATTCTCTTGCCACTCTCCCCGAGCCTTTACTAACAGGACATACCAAAAAGAATCACATTCCTCCCGCTGCATGGCTCATCATTGACTTCATATTCGATATATCCACATTCTGGATCCGTAAGTCACTGGAGCTTTGGAATAGGAAGAGCCCCACCGCCATTGCAAAGCAGAAGCTCTTGACTGCAGAGACATACGAAGAGTGGCTGGCAGGTGCCTATTATCTGGATAGATTAGCAGGAACTGACTTATGGAGGCATAACTTTAGCAGTACCAAATATGACTACAGATTAATTTCCGAGAGACTGAGCGAAATGCGCGATGCAAGACTTGATGATGATGTTGATTTATTGCTCAAATTGTTCCGCACTGGAGGATTCTTACGAAACTTTGGTGGAATTGCTGGACCTGACTTGTTCAACAGATCTTATGCTGGAACAAAGATGCTTATTGAAGACTATATATCAGAGGTACTTCATTCGCTTCATTATTTGGATGAAGCACCCTTTTCACAGCATGTATTGACTTCGAATCAACTCAAACTAGACTTCTTTCATGACGCAAGACAAGCTTTTGGATCAACTGCACTAGTGCTACAAGGTGGGTCACTTTTTGGGTTATGCCATATAGGAGTTGTTAAGGCACTTTATTTCAAGGGACTTTTACCGAGAATTATATCAGGAAGTGCAGTCGGTGCTGTTGTTGCTTCTCTTATTTGCACGTTGACGAATGATGAACTCGCAGAGACATTGATCAACATGCCAGAAGCTCTATCCTGTATTGATAGGCTTAATACTGATGTCGACGAGAGATATGGTTCTATAATTGAGAATGTTATAACCAAGGGTTACTCTCAAGACATATTGGTGTTCATGAAGTATGTCAAAGATCACATTGGTGACATGACTTTTGACGAAGCCTACCTTCGAACCGAGAAGATCCTCAACATTATTGTCCATCCGACAAATAAGTCTACACCGTCACTTCTAAATTATGTTACTGCTCCAAATGTGGTGATTTGGTCTGCCATTTATGCTTCGATTGGTACTGGTGTCTTATCTGATAATGTGTCACTATATATCAAGGATTTGACAAATCAAGTTGTCCCTATGAAGACATCCTCTGATAACCCATGCATTTTTTTGACGCCACAGAAGGCAAATGAAAGGCATAACGCAGAAAGTCCATATACAAGGGTGACGGAATTGTTTAACGTGAATAACTTTATTATATCACTTGCCCGTCCATACCTGGCACCGTTGATTGTTAATGATATCAAGCACAAATCTGGTTGGAAAGTCAAGAGAATGGTAAGAAGACTCCTCGGTTTAGAGTTACAACATCGTGTGGAGTTAATGGATAGAACTGGGATATTGCTATCTTTTGTTAAGAGACTTGCAGTTGATGAAAAGACGCCGAAGAACTCAATTGAGGTGACCATTGTTCCTGAACTTGGAACTCTTGTGAGAGATTTTGGAAGAGTTTTCGATGTGCATAGAACACTGGAAAACATTCCATATTGGATCTTGGTTGGTGAAAAAAGCGTTTGGCCAGTTTTACCTCTCCTGTGGACCAGATGTGCCGTGGAGTTCACGCTGGACGATTTATTCAACAGGCGCAAGAGAAGACATGCATAACGAGGAACAGACTAATGACAATAAATTTTAATTAAACCTCATTAAATGAGAATATACAAGAATATATATAGGCTTTAAAATGAGCAACGGAAGTCTGAAACGTCTCCATTTGTTGTGTAGGGTCATGATTACCTAGAATAGGTCGTTAGATTTGAATTCCTTCTCGTGAAGAAGAAAAGATACTAGCATAATCATTGTTCGGCAAAGCGATTGTTCACGATTTTGAAAGCTGACTGGGATCTTGATCTTGAGGCCTTCCACATCTCTTGAAAGTGTAGTTATGTCTTCATTTTGATCTCCCGGTTTGATACAATATGAAATGGCCTTCAGCTTATGCATCCATATTTCGTAATCCGACTCTGTAAGATCATTTGAAGATTTCAATAAATTTCTAATAGCTTCAGATAGTTTGTGATAGATCATACTATCGAGGCCGGTGCCAGTAAGTTGTGTCTCTTCTTTTGTTAGTGTGCCTGTGACAAGTGAAAGGGCGTAGAGACGTCTCAGCTTTGAAACTTTTGAGAGAGTATATTGAGGAATACAATCGATTATTCGGGATTGAAGCCCAATGAGATCAGTTGTTGATTTCCATATGCTGATAATGTGAAAAATTTGCTCTGATCCCTTGTGCACGACTTGATAATTAAGAAGATTCAAAATAAGGTCATTGATCTGAGTTGGGCAATGAGTACTCAGTACTCTTGTATCCATCATTGTGTAAGCCAACAGACGAATCATTATGTTATTTGTGTCTTCATCAAATGGTGAAAGTGTGAACCTCTTCATTAGATATTGAAGTTTTGAAAGAACAAGCGGAATTGGTTGGATGCGCTCTTTTGAATCCACTGTGAAAGAATCTTTTGTGATACGGTCAAGAATTAGGCCAGCTGCCCCGATTCTCTTCAGGAATTTAGAAATATAATCAACATCAACACCGCCTGATTCCACGTCATCCAGTTGTTCCAAGACGGTATAGTGGTCAGTTTCATTAAACACATCAAAATCACAAGGCCATTTGAATGCCCCAGGAACCGCGACAAGTGCTCTAGGTATTATATCACCATGAGGCACGTATTCTGTAGAAGATCCAAAGTAGTAAAAGTCACTGAGATTTATCGTATCGCGGTGAGCCTTAATAAATTCGATATATTCTTTGTTCAAGAACACAGAATGATGCAAGTTTGACTCCAACCATTTCTGGAAATCTTCCTCTTTTTTCACAGCTTCCATAGCCTTGTAGTCATCTTCTTTATGTAATTCCAGTATCTCTTTGCTCTTGGATAATAGATTAAGCTGCTCAGTAGGAATAAGGAACGATGGCTTTGCAGTTGATGGAGGCTTTGCAATTTTAAGTCCTTCATGATCTTCAAACAATCCAGGTCTTTTCTTTATTTCTTTGTTTACTGATGTGCTTTGTAGAATCGCCTTTTTCATCAAAAGGGCAAACCCATCATCGTCATCATCGTCATCATCGGGGTCCTTATCTGATATGTCTTTAGGAGGCGTTGGAACCGGAGTAGGTGGCTTTGATTTCCCCGTTGCATCCTTAGAATCTTGAGAAGAAGGCAAGGGCCGTTGCTTTTTTATCTCAAGGACATCACGGGCCATTTCTCAACGCGCTTTGGTAAGAGCAGTTACTTGTCAAGCGGAATATTCCAGGCAAGAGATGGTTGTGTTAATGTCATATGTACAACACTAATGACGCGTCGTGTCTGCGCATATGTTTTTTTTTTTTTTTTTTTGACACATATAGCGGTTCCGTGAGGTGCTTCTGATAACTGATATCAATCAATTGATAGAGACAGGGAAGGATAGCTACTACCAATGGCTAATCGTGGTTGACTATTTATTATGTGGATCCGAAATTACGAGTGCTCAATAGCCAGCTCTACTTGCCTGGGCTGCACCGGGCTCAGCCACTGGTCTCACTTCTGGCAACTTGATCAAACCTCTCTTCTCCTTTATACGCATCTGAGTCAGTTTCAAAAGCTCATAGATGACATCCAACACAGGAGTCTTCACACCACGGGCTTTCGAGATCTTCAATGCATTACCTAGGATTACCTCGCACTCGATCTGGTTACCCTTACGGAGGTCAACCAACATCGACGGAGCATACCAGTCCCCATCATCACTGTGGTACATAAGCTTCTTGATTGATGGCTCCAACGTGACACCATCAGCTGCTGCCATGCTAATGACCTCATCCATAGCCGGGAAGAGTAGCGTGTCGGTAGCGCCAAACTCTTGAAGTCTTCCCACGTCGAGATTAGTCAGTGTGGCAATGGTGTTGAAGACGGCGTTGTAAACAAGTTTACGCCATCTAGTGTACTTGACGTCTCTGTCCAAGAAGCATTGGTTCTGATCCTTCTTGTACAGAGACACAAACTCTTCTGCCTTGGCCAATTGCGCATCCCGCGAGTCGAGCCCATTGTCAAAGTAGCCAACCGCTAGTGAGTCGCCCCCAGTCTGGTTGACAACTCCTTGGTAATTGGCAGAACTGATCATGCTGACACCAGAAAGAACAATGTGACCAGGGAACCTCTCAAAGGCGGCCAGCTCGATCCCCAGCCCGTTCTGCTGGAGCACAATCACCGAGCCCTCAGACACGGCTTCAGCGTAGATGTCCTCCACATTGTTCACGTCAGGGATGTTCTTGGTGGTCACCACCACGTAGTCGAAAGGCCCATACCTCTCAGCAGCCTCCCTTGCGCTTCGGACAAAGTGATTCGGCCTCCATCCACGGATCTTGCCGAAGTCGGGCGAGTTGATCTCGTAGCCCTTCTCCACGACCGTGTCATAGTCTGAGCGGATCACTGCAGTGACGTCGCAGCCTCCAAGTTGGAGCGTGTACGCGGCGACGATGCCGACGCCGCCCATCCCCACGACGAGCACCTTCTTGTTCATCTTGTGCTTTACTGCTTTACTGCTGCTGCTGTTGCTGCTACAAGGCGTTAAGAGAAGACGTTCAACCACACTCACAAACTAATGCACTCTTTGAATTCCACCATACACCGCTGTGCCCAAAAGGCGCCCAACGGAAGCTCACTGCGAGCGCCTGCGGCTTGCCCAGTGCCGCGTAACCATCACGGTACGCGCCACATTGCTCTTACTCTTGCTCTTTGGACCAATGCGTCAAAACTGGCGCGGAGGCGTGAACAGCTCTAACAGGGCCAGCTTCAGCCCTTCTTGTCTCTGGAAACACACACCCTTTACTCCCTGCAACCCCAGCTGGAGGCCCACGACAGCCACAGGCCGATAAGAGCAGCCACCGCACCGACAGCGACTTGTACCGGCCGTTCCACCCGTTCCAGACGCACGCTGATAACGATTTTCCGGATCGCCACCTCCCCACACAGACATAGCACCAACGCGTTGCAAAAGAGCTTGGTCTTGGTCAACCATGAGCCCGGAGTACAGACGCAAAGGCACGATCTTTTCTCTGGGGCCAGACGCCCCGTTCGAGTGTCTTCCGACAGACGCTGTGTATGACGCGGCAACACGGATGGCTGATTCTCGGGTCCATTGTGTGCTTGTGCGCCTAGATGGGCAGCTGCTTGGACTGTTTACTTCAAAAGATCTGGCCTATCGTGTCACTGCGCGCGGGAGAGACCCGAAAGGCACCACAGCTGAGGATATCATGACTAGAGAGCCGTTGTGTTTGCATATGGACACGCCTATCACTGAGGCGTTGGAGATCATGGTTCAGAGAGGCGTAAGACATCTGCCGCTGTTGGGCCACGAGGGGGAGATTAGAGGCGTCATTGACATAACCAGGTGTTTCCACCAAGCCATGCTTAGATTGGAGCGAATTGCGCTCAACGCTAAGAGACTGGGAGAAGTATTGAGAGATGTGGAGGAAAACTATGAAGATATCAGATCTTTTGAAGCACAGAGAATTGTGGAGGATGTGAAGAGACTTGGCGAACTCATCGATGTTCCTACGCTTGCTAGTGTTGTTAAAGATTGCAATCCTCCTGTATACATTGATTCTCACTGCAGCGTCTTGGCAGCAGCAGAGTTGATGGTTGAACGTAATACCACTGCATTGTTGGTTGTTGACGGCACAACTTCTTCAAAGAGGGTGATTGGAATCTTTACAAGTAAAGATGTCAGTTTCAGAGTTCTTGCGATGGGATATGATCCAAGTCTATGCACTGTTGCAAGAGTTCTTACTTCTAGCCCAGAATTTGCAAAGAGCAGTGTGACAGTTAGTGCCGCTTTGAGATTGATGTACCAGGGCCATTTCCTGAACTTGCCCGTATATGATGAAGAATCAGAAGAAATTGCGGGCGTGGTGAGTGTGTTGCAATTGACATACACTGCACTTGCACAGCTTAGTAAGAGAGATGGGTTCAACGAAGGGTCACTCCAGAAGTCCACCTTGGAAGAGGTTACAAACAGATTAGGTGAGGATTCAACCCCGGGCTGGGATAACTTTTGGGAATCATTGGAGAAATCCACCGGTGAGATGCATTCTCTTGAGTCAAGTGTTTCAAGATCGCCAAAGGTACAATCAAGAGCGACTACGCCGCACGACGGCAGCAGACGTCCTTCTCTGAATCAACTTTTGCTGTCAAGTTCACGTCGTTCAAGTTCGATTACCTCAAGACGGTTCTCAGAAGGCAATGAAACGATTCACCCAAGTGGGAGCTCCTCGGCTCGTTATCAGCGTATTCCATCTACCGAATCATTGAACCGCATGAGCTTTTACTTGAAACGAAAGACAATTGTGTTCAAGATCAAACACGAGAACATGCAACGCGCGCACAAGATTAGCATGACAATTAACAGCGGTGTTTCGGTGTATGACGACATCAAATTGTTTGAGCTGCTCAAATCCGAGATTGCTTACAAAATGGAGATTGACGGCCTTGATGAAGAGTACGAGATTTACTATCACGACGATGACCTTGGAGGTCTAGTGCAAATTGACGATGAAGACGACCTTATGGAGGCTATCAACGCTTTCGAAAGAGTTGGCGAGTTCTCATCTGTCGAATTGATTTTGAAACGTAAAAGAAGCGCAATGGGTGGAGTGATGACTTCTATATGGGCGGTGGTGAGCGCCACCTGGGAAATGGTTAAGACGAGGGTGGAGAAATTTGGCATGGTGTCAGGGACCTTGACGGTGCTTTCAATTGGAATGCTTGTGGGGTACTCGCTATCAAGGAGGTTATGATATAACGATACGAAATGATACTTATGCTTATAATGAATTTATGCTTATGGCTTTTATTTTGGGACGCATGACGTTCGAGAAGACTGACTAAAATAGGAAATACCCCCTAATGTTGCGGAGATTACGTGCAGGGAGGGATTGACAAGTCTCCGGAGGCATGCATGACGATGAGGGAGATTCTCCGAGAATGGCGGCGGTTAATCAAGTTGAGCGGCAGCGGAGAAGGCATGCCGCCTAAAAAAGGCAACTGCATTGTTGGGCAATCTCAATTGAGTCATGTGCCCCATTCTGCCGGGCCAGGAGGGTCCCTAAACCTGGGTGCAGGGCGGAATGGGGTGACTCCTGGGGAAAGGGGCAGTGAGGTGATTCCGAGGCCTGCCGAGAACTGGGGAAGAGTTTACCCGGCACCCGGTACAAGATGGTTTCTCCAGTAGGAGTAATATACGCCGATTAACATTAAACTGGCCAATTGAACGGAGTCTGATGTTTAGGAGGTAGGCGTCTAAGTCGTCACGAGAGTCATCCCGCTGTCTTCAATGCAAATTGGGCAAAGGTCTTAGATTAATGCCCGATATGTGTGGTTTTTTGTGGTGCAGCTCCGCACCAAATGTTGTTCAACACTGTCGATCATCTCTGGCTCAGCGAACGCAATTCACCGACTGCCCGAGCCCGAGCCCGAGTATTTAAACGTACTGACTTCCCCTAATGTGCGCCAAAGTTCTTAACCAGGTGCCAAGTTGCTCTCACCTGCATAAATGAAGTTTGAAATGATCGGGCCTCTTCTCCTGGCGTCTGCCGTTCTTGCTGCGTCAGCACCGAAAGTCAAGATTAACAACGGTACTATCCAAGGTGTCCATCTCGACTCTTTCAATCAGGACATCTTCCTTGGACTCCCATACGCTCAGCCACCGCTGGGTGAGCTCAGATTTGCTCCTCCACAGCCGTACAATTCGTCCTGGGATAACGTCTTTGTCGCTGATGAGTATGGTCCAGCATGCTGGTCTAGTGCAGGAACCGACTCCATTCACATGAACCACTCCGAGGACTGTCTTTCGATTAATGTTGTTAAACCAACTGGTAACTATAGCAACTTGCCAGTTGGATTTTGGATCCATGGTGGTGGTTTCTATGATGGTTCTGGGTCTCGCCCGGCTTACAACTTGTCTTATATCGTCGAGAATGCCGTTGACATTGGAAAGCCATTCATCGGTGTTTCCATAAACTACAGACTGAGTGGTTTTGGATTTTCGAGTTCTCAGGAATTAAGTGAGAAGGGTTGGACCAATGTTGGCTTAAGAGATCAGATCCAAGCAATCAACTGGGCAAGAGAGAACATTCATGCCTTTGGTGGTGACCCTGATCACATTGTCATCTGGGGTGAAAGTGCTGGCGCCATTTCAGTTGGGAAGCTCCTCACCTCCAACAAGGTTCCATTCATTAAAGGTGCTATTATGGAAAGTGGCTCTGGTATGATGGAGGGTATCTATGGTACCAACTACGAGGGTTACCAAAATGATTTCGATGCTGTCGTCGAGTACTTCAACTGCACTGAAGCCGTTGACCCTGTTGTTTGTTTACAAGAGGTCGATGCAGAGGACTTACGTCCAGTATTCAATGTCACAAACGGTATAGTCTCTACCCAGCCTTTCCCTGTTGTGGATGGCGATATCATTCCAAGATCCGGTTACGCTTTGTACGAAGCTGGTGATTACACAAAGGTTCCTATCCTCATCGGAACCAACACAGATGAAGGAACTGCTTTCTCATCCACCGACATGGGAGACCGTGAGTCTACGAAGACCGTCTTGCAAGCTAAATACCCATTCTTGAGCAACTCTTCTATTTCAAAGATTTATGACTACTACGCGAACTCATCTATGCCAAAGTCTCCACTACAGCCAGACTATAATCCTGCATACATCATATCTTCAAACACCACTACAAACGAAACTTTGTACAACGATGTTTTCAAACGTATGGCAGTATTCTCTGGTGATGCTTTCTTCATTGCTGCCGCTCGCTTCGTCTCTGAGTTCAATGCTAAGAATGGACAGCCTGCATTCAAGTACCGTCACAACATTCCAAACTCTGACGGTTACAACACTTCCGCCATTTTTGGCGCTACACATTACACCGAAGTTGCATATGTGTTTTACACTGGCCAGGAAGACCAACCTTATCGTGATTCTTCTGATGGCCAGAAGTGGTGGAAGGACGACCGCTCCGAGGAGATTTCCAAAACCGTATCTGAACTTTGGGCCGCTTTCATCACCAACCTGGATCCAAACTTGGCCGACAACGGTATTGAATGGACATCTTATGATTTGGAGTCTAAGAACCTGGTCATTGATATTGATGGCTTGTACCTGGAGGACGACACCTTCAGAGCTGAAGGAATTGAGCTTATTAGAGACATTCATGGCCAGCTCATGATGTGAGGTGATTGCTAGGAACTAGCACTCTTACAAAAGTCACTTGACGTTTTCGATACCTGCCCAAATTTTCGTTCTTAAGAAATGCCACAGAGCTAATCCCATAGCATAAGTCATGTTTTTCTACTGCTAATTCATCCTTTTAAATTGTAGACAAGAAGAATTGCTGACATAAGGCTATATTCTTAGATTACGTCAGCACTCTTTTTCGCGGACTGAGAAAAAATCACAAATTTTTGTCAACAGACAGCAGCAGTTCCTTCAAAGCGCGTAGCTGGATCTGCTGCTCTTCACATCTCCACGGCTTACCAGCGCGTTCTCACAAGGCGGTTTGTGATCTACTTGATCTGTATCCATATCTTACTGGACTTCCTCCCCGACTAAAAGTCTACGCGCCGTGAAACGTTTGTTGCAACCGGCCGTACAACCCAACGTGTCTGACTTCAAGTTTGTCCTGGACACCTTCCAATACACAATTTGAGCCATGTCGCTTATCACTCCTGATATCAACAATGCTCTCCTTGAGCTCCTCCAGGGGCTTTCTTCCACTGACAATCAAATTCGTTCTCAGGCAGAGACGACCCTTCGTACAGTGTGGTCTGCAGAGGACCGTATTGACATCTGGCTTTTGTTCCTTTCTCAACAGGCAGTTACGGGTGACAACCATGCAGCAAACTCGTTCTCCGCAGTGATGTTTAGAAGATTCGCTATAAGATCTCCACCAAAGCTTAAATCAGTCACTGATAGAACCATCTCACACGTCAATCCAGCTGTTTTGTCGCAGATCCGCCAGAACTTTCTGCAAGGATTCATGAGCCCTCAGACCAACGACGTAAGACACAAATTGGCAGACTCTATCGCCGAACTCGCTAAGTCAGATGTGCCTGGTGATTGGTCTGAGCTTCTTCCATCGCTATTCAACTCTGTGAAAAACCCAGACCCAAGCTTTAGAGAGTCCGCATTCAGAATCTTCGCAGCAAATCCAGCCCTCTTCCCATTGGAACACATGGAACAGATTCTTCCTGTTTATGAAGCTGGCTTTTCTGATGAAAACGATGAAGTTAGAATTGCAGCATGTACTGCCTTTGTTGGTTTCTTCCAAATACTTCCAAAGAAGACATGGCCACGCGTTCAGCCACTTCTTCCAAGTTTGATGAACAGTTTGCCAAGACTCCTTGACAATGGCAAGGAATCTGCTCTTTCATCTGTCCTCGAGGCTCTTATTGACCTTGTTGACACTGCTCCAAAGCTCTTCAAGGACATGTTCCCAACTATTATTGAGTTCTGTACCGCCGTTTCTAATAATAAGGAATTGGAGTCCAGCGCAAGACTTTCAGCTCTTGAACTTCTCACAACATTTTCCGAATCCAGTCCGAAGATGTGCAAAGCTAATCATGCATACACACATGCTATTGTCCTTATTACTTTGAGTATGATGACGGAAGTTTGCCCTGACGATGATGAGGCTGCGGAATGGATGGAGGCCGATAACACTGACGATGATGAAGAAGAGGTTGAGTACGACTCCGCGCGTCAGGCTCTTGACCGTGTTGCTCTAAGACTGGGAGGCGAGTCTCTTGCTGGCCCTCTTTTCCAAGGTATTACACAGATGCTTGGGTCTACCCAATGGAGGGAACGTCAAGCTTCGCTCATGGCGTTGTCTTCTGCTGCTGAAGGCTGCAGAGACGTTTTGATTTCTGAAATTCCAAGAATCTTGGATTTGATCTTACCAGCATTGAACGATCCACACCCAAGAGTCCAATATGCAACATGTAATGCTCTTGGTCAGATTTCCACTGATTTTGCAGATGTTATCCAGCGTCAAGCCGGTGACCGCATTGTTCCAGCCTTGGTCTCAAAATTAACTAACGATTCTGTCCCAAGAGTTCAGGCCCATGCTGCAGCTGCTTTAGTCAACTTCTCTGAGAATGCCACTAAGGAGACTTTGGAGCCATACTTGGACGACCTCTTGGGTAATCTATTGACCTTGTTGCAAAGTCCTAAGCGTTATGTCCAGGAGCAGGTCTTGACAACTATTGCTATTGTTGCTGATGCCGCCGAGAAGAAGTTTATCAAGTACTACGACCACTTGATGCCTTCTCTTATTCAGGTTTTGAGTACCGACATGGGCGATGAAAACAGAACACTGAAGGCTAAGTGTATTGAATGTGCTACACTTATCGCACTGGCTGTTGGCAAGGAGAAGTTCGCCCCTCATAGCCAGGAATTGGTTAACTTGTTGGGAGCTATCCAGCAATCTGACCTGAAGGATGATGATCCAGTGAAGCCATATTTAGAGCAAGGCTGGGGAAGACTTGCGCGTCTCATTGGCAAGGACTTCTTGCCGTTTTTACCAAGCGTTCTCCCACCATTGGTTGAAGCTGCTAAGGCCTCTCAGGATATCAGCTTGTTAGATGAAGAGGAGGCTGATGAGTTCCAACAGAACGAAGACTGGGACGTTATTCAACTCAACGGCAAGCACATTGCAGTTCACACTGCATTGTTGGATGACAAGGCAATCGCTATCGACTTGATCTCAGGATATGCTGATATTCTCAAGGGTGACTTTTATCCATACACCAGAGAGATCACCATTGATATTGTTCTTCCAGCTTTAGATTTCTACCTGCACGATGATGTCCGTAGAGCTGCGTCCGCTGCTCTAGCATCTCTCCTTTTGACTGCCAAGGAGGCTACAGGAGCGAGATCTACGCAAACACTGGAACTTTGGCAACTGATTTCTGACAAGCTTATAAAGACCATTGGATCTGAGCCATCTCCAGATATCCTTTACTCATATTACAACTCCTTCTCCCACTGTGTTGAGCTTATGGGTGAAGGCTCCTTGTCTACCGTTCAGCTTCATGCTTTCACCAAGAGTGTTGACTCCACGTTGAAGGAAATCTATGAACGTGTCAAGGACCGTGAAGGACAGGATGATGAGTATAACGAGGAATTGGATGATGAAGATGGCGACTACACTGATGAGGAGTTGTCTGATGAGGTCAACAAGACTCTCTCCATTGTGATGAGATACAATAAAGCTGGTTTCTTGGACGCTTTCAGATCTCTCGTTCCTACTGTTGCTAGCTTTATCAATGACGATAATACCATGATAAAGCTATGTGGTTTCTGCGTTGCCTCAGACTTGATTGAGTACACAGGGGAGAACTCCGCCATGTATGGTGAGATGTTTGTGTCACCTATCATGGACGGTCTTCATCACCAGGAACCATCAATTCGCCAAAATGCTGCTTACGGTGTTGGTGTTGCAGCTCAGACATCTCCAAACGCGTTTAGTGCCTTTGCGCTCAACGCATTAGAGCCTTTGTTTGGAATCACGCAATTACCAGATGCCAGATCTGAAGACAACCTCACTTCTACCGAAAATGCATCTACAGCAATTGCAAAAATTCTCATGGCTTTCGGTGAAAGAGTTCCAAACTTCAATGTCGTCGTGGACAGTTGGCTCAAGACACTCCCAATCTTGTCAGACAACGAAGCTGCTCCATTTGCATACAGATTCCTTGCCCAACTTATTGAGTCTGGTCATCAATCCATCCAATCACAAGCCCAGAAAGTGGTGGATGATGTAATTCAGGCGCTAGTGTTCGGGTCTATCGCTGGTAAGAATGCCGAGGCTGTTGTTCAGTCTACAAAGAAGCTTTTGTCACAGCTACCTCAGAACGAGGCTATGGGCTTGCTCCAAAGATACCCAGCCGAGACTCAGCAGGTTATTCAGAAGTGGTTTGCATGAAGAAAGAAGTTGAAGCATAAGGATTTTTATTTCCATTTGTTTTTATTGTTATAAAGCGTTGGTTTGAAGTAATACAATGATGTGAAGTTGTATAAACAGGGCTTTAAATTTTAGTCATAACGTAAGCACTTAGAAACAATTTACGTAATCAACTCATCATTATTTTTTTTTTTTTTTTGAGCCAAATTTTTTTCTTGCACTTGAGCATTATCTTACCTATTCCACAATTACTACGCAATAACGACAACTCAATATGGGTTTGGCTGGTGTGAAAGTCAAACAGAGATTTGGATACGACCCACGTAACACAAAATGGGCCAATGACACAGACAGATTTGGACGCCAGTACCTTGAGAAGCTTGGATGGAAGCCAGGCTCTGGTCTTGGTCAGGTTACACATGCAGTGACTACCCACGTCAAGGTAAATATCAAGGATGATACTGTTGGGCTTGGAGCCAAATTAGCAAAGAAACAGAAGAAAGATGAGTTTGACAGTGGCGAATGTGCTGGTCTTGATGTATTCCAAAGGATCTTGGGAAGATTGAACGGAAAGGAAGATGAGATCAGCAAGGAGTTGGAGATTCAAAGAAAGGAAAAGATCATTAATGGCAAGTGGGGAATGCATTTTGTGCAAGGAGATACCCTGAAGAGCACCTGGGATGCTGAGGCCAAACAATTGAAGGACGCTCAGAACAAAAAAAAGAGATCAAGAGATGAGAACGATTCGACGAGTGACAGTGATAGCGATAGTGCATCGGAGGATGAGACGCCAAGGAAGAAGTCCAAGAAGTCCAAGAAAGAGAAGAAGAAGTCCAAGAAAGAGAAGAAAGAGAAGAAAGAGAAGAAAGAGAAGAAAGAGAAGAAAGAGAAGAATGAGAAGAAAGAGAAGAAAAAGGGAAAGAAGGATAAGAAAGAGAAAAAGGAGAGGGAGAGCAAATCCAAAGAGGAAGTGACACGTGATAGCATGCTTAAACCAACAGAGTCTAGAGAAGAGTCACCCGCTGTGAATACTAGACTTCATGTGAGGTCCAGATGGATTAGACAAAAGAGAGCAGCCACAATGGACGCTAAGGCTTTGAACGAAATTTTCATGATCTCCAATAATTGAATGATATAGAAATGACTATTTGAAATAAAATCTAGCATTCTTACGGGAATATGAATAGAGCATACAAACATAGATATTCTATTCTTTTGAGGGGAAAGATATTGATACAGCGACTAGAATAACGCAAGAGCGCCTGCGCCACCAAACAACAATGTCAACACAGACGTGAGCAAAACCATGTTAGAAACATCCAGCGGTGGTCTAACAAAAGAACCAGAACTCTTTCCTGTAGAAGTGTTGGAAGATGAAGCTGTACTGGAAGAACCAGAGGAGGAAGAGCCAGAACCAGAGCCAGAACCAGAGCCAGAACCAGAAGAGCTTGAAGTGGAAGAAGCCGATGCCGCAGAGAGGACAGCTGTGCAACTAGAGGCAGTAGAGGCATCAGAGTTCAAAGTAGCAGAGCCGTCAAAGGAGCAATCAGATTCGTTGGATCCATTATCTTCATAGTACTTGTTGAGCAAAAATGAGAGCTTTGTCTTGTCGTTGCAGAAAGAGTAGGCACCATAGACGCCAGACGTTCCATTAGCGCTGATCTCAGAGCAATCTATTTCACCACAGACGATCCCGTAGAGGTCACCATAGTCAGAGCTGTCAACATCGTCCGAAATGATACAAGAAGCAGACTTGGAAAGACAATCACAAACAGCTTCATCAGGAGTAGGAGGAAGGTCGGTCGAAGCTTTCCATGTCGATGCTTCTGTCGGACATTCCAAAGAACTGGAAGAGACATCACTGGATGAAGCACTTGATGGGGAAATCTTTTCAAGTTCAGACTTCAAATTGTTGTAGTCATCAAGTGTGGACACATCATTTCCATCAATGGACACAAGACCGTAGTCATTATCTTCTTGGAAGTACATGTAAACAATACCACCGGACCAGACATCTGTCATGTTATCACCATAAAGGGCCTGAACTTCTGTGAATTTACGTGGCTTAACTTCGTTACATCCGTATTCAGAGAAAAAGATTGGAACAGTCAAATTCTTGAATTCTTCAGTTCTTGCTTCATAGCCGGATTCTTGATAAGTAGAGTCACCACACCATTCGTACATGTTGATACCAAAGAAATCCACTTTTTCGTCATCATCTCCACAGGCAAAGTAGTCTGCAATGGCAACACGTGTGTCAGAGTCATCGTTAGAGGAATAACCAACTGGGATAGATCTGTAACCCTGGTCAGAAATGTACTTCTTTGTGTCTCTTACAGCGGCCTTTACGAATGCTGATGCATCAGTGTTTGTGACATTGTTTGTCACCTCGTTACCAGCAAAAAAACCCAAAACGTTAGTATAGTTAGACAAAGCATCAACAACATCTGTGTATCGTTGGTAAAGTTCCAAAGTCCATTCTGGAGAGTTCCTGTTTATGGATTCGGAAGGTTGAGACAAGTCCGCAATAATGTAGATGCCTGCCTCAGCAAACATGTCCATACACTCCTTATGAGAGACAGAAGTATTCAACGCATAAACCCTGAGAACATTAGTATCTAGGTCGACAAGGTATGGTAAATCTCTTTCACAGGCATCAGCGTCAGACAATGGATCCACAAATGTCGTGCCAGAAGTAGAGTTGGCCGTGTCTTGTTGGTAGGCAATACCTCTGACGTAGAATTGGGAACCATTATTGGAGTAAAAGAACTTGTTCCCGACAATCTCAATAGTGGTAACATCAGCACTTGTTCCCTCCGTATCTGAATTGGCAAATACAGAGGTGGCCAATGTGCCGAGAAGAGCGAGTGACTTGGAGAGCTTCATGATGGAGGTAGCTAGTCAGGCCTCTAAAGAAACGGCCCAAGGAACCGTCCCGCGTGGGCTGCTACATGTTCTTATACCAATGATCAGCGTAAAGAGACGCGTTGTGCCCGAACAAAGCTGTCAGTCGTTTGTTTGAAAGGAGCAATTCCGAACAGCAAAGAGAAAGAGAGAAGCGGGTCGTGTCGCGTCGAGCCAAAAATAAACATCGGGGGGCCCAGAATCAGTATACACAAGAAAAGACAAAACGTGAAATTTGGCACCGGAATGCCTTGAGAATGGTACCCTCCTTCGAGGAAGTGTGCCCAAAAACGGTCGGTGATCCCATTTCGGCAACCCCTTGGTGGGTTTCACTTTGAGGCTGCGTTGGCCCCCCGGAGGACAGTGCTGCAAGGGGTACCGGCGCTGTCTGCAAACGGATATGGTGATGAAGGAACGGTTTTGGGATTTCAAACCACAAAGCCCACCGAAGGAGGTCTCCCACCAGCACTCGTAGTATTTATGGTAGGTTGAGTATTTGTAAATATACACCGAGCAGTGTTTCAAATTCGAGTCTTCATAGCCCGCAAGGGGTTGAAGTCGCATTGTTACATCATTGTGATTTACCTGTATATCCGCAAACATCAAAATCGGCCACAACATGCAAGCCCTCGTGGGGAGAAACAGGCTCGGTCTAGAGGCTACACCGTCCATAATTAGCGCCACTAAACACCTAATTCAAGTTATTTGTTTACATATCAGCCTTTGAAAGGCACACTTCAACCGTTATAGGCATTCGCACATGGTGTTGCCATGAAGTGGCCATCATTGATACGCGGTGATGTGATGCTTGCTCTACCACGTCCAAAGGCTATATAAACACCTAAGGACGCCTCACCCTGAGCTACGGACTTCGTTTCAGATACAGGACAGTTCATTAAACATCCAAATCAAGCAAAAAAAAAACACAGGCGTTATATCAAAAATGGAAAACATAAAAAGAAGAAAGGAAGAAGTAAAAACCAAAACACCTCAAAATGTCGATGATGTCAAGATTTTCGCTTCAATGCTTTAATGGTATAAGTTAAGTTTACAACATAACAGCAGAGAGTCCAGTGATGGCAACAAGGGTAAAGACAATGACCATGAACTTCTCACCGCCTGGGACTCTGACAATGGTACCGGCAGACTTGGAAGAAGAGGAGGAAGAGGAAGCGGTGCTGGAAGAGGCAGATGCGGAACCAGAAGAAGATGCGGAGCCAGAAGCGGTAGAGCCGCCAGTGGCTGTAGACTCACCAGAGACAACACCAGAGACAGTACCAGTACCATCAGTGCCAGCAGCAGACAAGGCGGAGGAGCAAGCAGAGGCTGTAGAGGCATCTGAGTTAATGGTTGCAGAACCATCGAAAGAGCAGGCATCATCAGAAGAACCCTGTTCAGAATAGTACAAGTTCAAGGCGAAGTTCAACTGCTGCTTAGAGGAACAGAAGGAGTAAGCACCGTACTCACCGCTAGTACCGTTAGTGTTGATACCAGCACATCCATCGGAGACGAGACCACAAACGATGCCGAACAGTGTAGAGTAGTCATCATCATCAACGTCACTGGAGACAACACAGCTAGCAGCAGCCTCCATACAAGAACACAATTCTTCATCTGGAGTTGGTGGCAGATCAGTAGAAGCCTTCCAGTTGCTGTTCTCGGTTGGACAAGCCAAAGTAGCATCTGAGGCGCTGACATCGTCAGAGGAAGCAGAAGATGGAGAAATGGCCCAAATCTCGGAAGAGTAGTAACCATAGTCAGCCAGAGTAGAGACAGTGTCACCATCAACAGATACAAGACCATAGTTATTTGCTTCCTCGAAGTACATGTACACAATACCACCCGACCAGACATCAGTCATGTTTTCGCCATACAAAGCAGCAACTTCAGTGAACTTTCTTGGCGAGACCTCGTTACAACCGTACTCGGAGAAGAAGACTGGGACGGTCAAGTTGGAGAATTCCTCTGTTCTGTCGGCGTAACCAGACTCTTCAAAGTTGGAAGAGCCACACCACTCGTACATGTTGATACCGTAGAAGTCAGCTCTAACGTCTTCATCACCACAAGTGAAGTAGTCAGCCATTGCGACACGTGTGATAGAGTCATCGTTAGAGGAGTAACCAACTGGGATGGATCTGTAGCCTTGGTCAGAAATGTATTGCTTGGTGTCTCTGACAGCAGCCTTGACGAAAGCAGATGCATCAGTGTTGGTTTTGTTGTTAGAAACCTCATTACCGGCGAAGAATCCAAGGACGTTGGTGTAGTTATGGAACTCGTCGACAATAGACTTGTAACGGTCATAGAGCTCAACGGTCCAACTTGGGTCAGATCTGTCAATGGACAAGTCTGGCTCAGAAAGGTCGGCAATGACGTAGATACCAGCCTCCTGGAGCAAGTCCATACATGTCGTGTGGTCCTGGGAAGAGTTCAAGGCGTAGACACGGATGGTGTTGGTGTTGACGTCCACAAGGTATGGAATGTCTCTCTTACAAGCGTCACCGTCGGCGAGCGGATCCACAAAAGACTCACCCGCGGTGACGTTGGCAGTATCCTGCTGGTAGGCAATACCTCTGATGTAGAACTGGCTGCCATTGTTGGAGTAGAAGAACTTGTTCCCGACAATCTCAATGGCCGGGAGATCCTCGGCAGCGACGGCTCTGAACAGGCCTGCCGCGGCAGCGGCATAAGCTAGGGTCTGGAGTAGCATTGTGTATAGCGTCCGGTGTCTAGTGGATGAACGAATGGACAGCCGCTAGGCAAACAGAGTGGTGTATTGGTGGCTAGAGAGAGGGGGAGCGAAACAAGAACGGCGGACACTTCCATATTTGAAGTGCGGGTCGTCAGCGGGAAAAAAAAAGGCGCAGTTGAGTACACGCCCGGGAATTGTAAACAAACACAAGGCTCAGGCTGTCAGTTTCCTGATCTGGCACATAGTGGCGCGAAATGGCGCACGGGCGCGTCGGCCGTAGGAGGGAAAGGGGGGCGGCCCAGCGCCAATTGGCACAAGAGACGCCGGATCGGGCAAGTCAGGAAGTGCATCAGTCGTTTCCTGGAGGGAGAGTGAGGCCGTTTCCTCTACCGCCATCCACGAAGGACGCTGAGTGCGGCGGTGTTCTGGAGATGGCACGGACTGCCTCGCTCTCCCTCCCGGAATGGTGGAGCAAGCCGCCAGAGCCGTTTTGCGATACATACAGCCCAAAGTCTGGAGACGCGCCCAATCCGGCACAGATTACTGGCTGAGTTGGGAGCTTTGATGCAAGACGCGGTCGGCAAACACGTCAGGCCTCTTCCTTCACAAGCGCAGAATCTCGGTATGCGATATATATAACGGCTCGCGCAGAAAACGTGAGCAAGCCGCTCTGAGAAGAGCCACCACGGACGTCCTACGAGGCTGGTGCACCAATTGACGGGCTAGATCCGACACAGGGCGAATGTTGCGGTTCGAGGGAGGGTCGGAATCTCTGGGCCTTTCCTCAACGTGCGCGTCTTGGGCGGTCACGGTTGGCGGGACAACCCGTCAATCGGACGCTTTTCATCGCTGCCATCTGTATTCAGACCCGTTCCCTCGACACAGCCAAATTCTGCGCAACCAGCAGAGCAGGATAGAATAGAGCATGGCCGAGCCGAGCTCCCTGGCCCATGCTGTCTCGAAAATCTTGTGCCCCACGGGCCTTGGTTCCATGCACAGGTATATGTGCATCGACGCTTGAGCCTTCAACCGCGTCGTGCATACACCACCAACCGCGATGGGGTCTCCTTAAGAACGCTTTTAACTACTTCCGGGAAGGAGAGCCACTACTGGAGAACTACATCCAACTGGACTAGCCATTCATCTTAGTCACATTTTCTTTATTTTTTATTTTTTCATTTATTCTAGCGTACGTAACT
This sequence comes from Petasospora japonica, assembly GCA_030557175.1. Taxonomy (NCBI): domain Eukaryota; kingdom Fungi; phylum Ascomycota; class Saccharomycetes; order Phaffomycetales; family Wickerhamomycetaceae; genus Petasospora; species Petasospora japonica. The sequence continues at coordinate 47,976 of JAKTVL010000061.1, forward strand.
CATAGACCTGACTGTTCGGGTGGTGGGATCCACCGCTCAAACACCCCAGGAATCATCGTCTCATTCCCGAATAACAGCTTTTCAATTAATCCTCCCGGGCATTAGTAGAAGCGGTCAACTGGGCCTGCTTGACCAAGTTCTGTGGTGCATCCATGGCTGGTAGCATGACTTCGATCATTCTGATCTTGGTTGGTTCAGCAAACTCAGCGTCCCCACAGATCTTATCGAAGTCACCAGTGCTAGACAATCTCAGAGCGTCATAGTTCTTGGCACCGAATGTTGGCAAAAGAGCCAAATGATCCCAGGACTGGATATCATTGTATGAGGCGGTTTCACCGTGAATCAGTCTCTCGATGGTGTAACCATCGTTGTTAAGAACAAAGATGTATGGGTTCAATCCCCATCTAATCATGGTGGAGATCTCCTGAACGGTCAATTGCAAAGAACCATCACCAACGAACAGGATGACTCTCTTGCTCTTGTCAATCTCTTCAGCAGCGGCGACAGCACCAAGTGTAGCACCAACGGAGTAACCAATAGAACCCCACAAGACTTGAGAGATACCAGTAGTGTTGGATGGGAATCTGGTTTGAACAATACCAAACGCAGAAGTACCAGTCTCAGTCAAGACAATGTCACCTTCACGCAGCCATGAAGACAACTTAGTCCAAATCCATTCTTGAGTCAGAGGTGTGTGTGGAGAAGATGGGGAGTTGGTCAGCTTCAAGCTTGGAACTGGTTGTGGTTGATAATCCTTGACAAATGGACCAACAACGTCAATCAACTTTTGAAGGACTGGTTTGAACTGGACGCCTGGGAAAGTTGCATTTCTAATCTTGATATGGTCAGAGTGGAACTCGACAATGTTCTTGGTCTTGTAGGAATAAGAGAAAGAACCTGTGTTGAAGTCAGAAAGCAAAGCACCAACAGACAGAACCAAATCAGCGGATTCAACAGCCTCCTTGACATCTGGCTTGGACAATGTACCAACGTAAACACCACCAAATCTTGGGTGCTGCTCATCGACAACACCCTTACCCATAGGCGTGACGTAAGTTGGGAATTGTGTAGCATCAATCAAAGCCTTGGTCTCGGCTCTAACGTGATGACGAGCAGCGCAAGCATCCACAAGGATGATTGGGTTCTTTGCATTCTGAATCATCTGGCAAACAGTTTCGATGACTTCAGCCTCGGATTCTGTGTCATTACCTTTCAAGGACAAATCAATTGGAGTCTTGAGCAAATCAGAGCTGACATAGTCATCAACCAAGTTGGCCGGAAGCGCAACGTAGACTGGTCTTTGATAGACATAAGCAGTTCTAATACAACGATCAATTTCAGAAGCTGCGGAATTGATGTCTTTAATGAATGCGGTGGTCTGGGAAATGTTGGATGACATTCTGTGGAAGACAGTGAAATCACCGTTACCCAAAGTGTGGTGAAGAAGCAATTGCTTTGCCTGAGAAGAAATCGATGGAACACCAACAATATGAACAACACCAACGTGCTCGGAGTAAGAACCTGCAATACCGTTCAAAGCAGAAAGTTCACCAACACCAAAAGTGGTAACCAAAGCAGAGATACCTTTGATTCTCGAGTAACCATCAGCGGCATAAGCGGCATTCAGCTCGTTGGCATTACCAGCCCATCTTAATCCGTCAACCTCATAGATCTTATCCAAGAGGGACAAGTTGAAGTCACCTGGAAGACCAAAGATGGTACGAACCTCAACCTGTTTAAGTCTCTCAAAGAGATAACGGCCCAAAGTGATATCGCCCATGGTAGTGTGTAAGTTGCTTGTAGTTTGTTTGTGTGTGTGCTTAATGCGTATAGTCACAACAATGCTTTCTAATTCAAACGACCCAAGCTCAACTAAGGAGTGAGATAGCCTCCCCTTTTATAGCTGCTAAGACATCATCCGAGACTGGCACCATTTGATGCACAAGCTTGAGAGCATCAGGCAGGAAAGCTGTAGGTAGCAAAACTGAGGTGTTCAGTGTGGCCGTAACAGTGCATAAGCGCATATTGTTAACGGAATAACCCTTTTGGGATAACCACGAGATGACAGGTTGAAGGCCCACCCTTTCGATCGAAAGAGAAGCTGGCTAGTCTCATGGTGCCGTAAGAGTGGGGGCTCTAAAAAAATGCGTGGCGGCACCACTTGTGTGATTATGGACGTTCCTATCCCCTATATCCCATCTGACGCTAGCCATGCCATCCGGTGGTGCCCCGTACATAAACAAGAGACCCAACGGGCGCGACGGACCAGGTTCTGCGGGACTCAGCATTCAACGCTTCAAATGATTGCTCGCTAGACCCAGATTTAAGCAAGAATATCATCGATTCACGGACTACTGGAGACCAACGAATTAGCAATGAGGGAGGGGATGGGGCAGAGTGAGTGAACGTCCCTACCACTCAAGAGCACACAGTATAGTCGCTTTATTAGACACTCGCCGCCATCAAAAAGAGAAGTCTGCTTCAGTCCTTCGTGACTCTACATATTTCCAGGACTTAATCGGCCCTACAAAGAGATATGAAATGTAGTTATGGTTGCCTGAGCAATGGGAGAAGGCTATCCGTGCTTTGTCGTTTGTTTATAGGGTCCGCAGTACCACATCCAGAGGAGTCTCACAGGGTGGCATATGTCAGCAGACGGCGATAGCATGCCAATTGCAGAAAGCTTCGTCTGCTACCACGATACACACCCCGAGCCTGGTAAGGTTGAGAACCAGGCGACAACAGCAAAGTGTCTTAAGGAATAGAGGGATGGGGAAGAGGATCCTTGGGGGAGGGGCATTCAAGAATACTGAACGGGCGACGCGAACCCCGTCGCGACAGCCGCTGCGCCATCAGAACAACCGCGGCAGAGTGCCTCTTCATTCTCTTAGTCACATACCATCGCAGAACCACCATCAAGGTCATCGATAGAGTGTTCAATAAAGAGATCCATATATTCACTGGATGTCTTCAGGGATTCACGCAGAGTTCACTCCGACTCAGGCGCAGCGCAGATCAAGTTCTCTGAACTCGACCAACCCCATCGTTGCCTCTATATTGCGGAGGTCCTTCCCTTTATTTGTTATCTCAAACAATGCCATCGACTTCTTCACATGGTATCATCGTGATCCGGTACTCAATGGACTCTACTGGTCCCTGCTTTTCACGTGCATATTATATTACCGTATTGCTTTTCTTCTATGGCCTCTGCTCGGGACAGCGATCTATTGTTCGTTGAACTATTACATCAACTCAGTTTTCATCGACGTCAGCAACGAAACACCCACACTTGATGAAGTGTTGAACGAGCTGGAGAACTTGACCATACGGCTTGAAACGTTATCAGAGCCATTTCGTGGCACCAAGCTTGTTTGGAAGAGAATATGGAACTATCTCTTTATTGTCACGCCAATTCACATAATTTTACTCAAATTCTTTATCGAGCCACGCATCTACGCAATGATTTGCATATTTATTATTTCGTGTTATCACTCGGCATGGTTCCAAGCGACTATCCGTATTCTTTGGCGTTCTCAAATGGTTCGTCAATGCTTCTTCTTCTTTATTGGTTCCCATGCCGCTCGCCTACACAACAATTACAGAATCCTAAACGTTTCCAAGCTTCCGGGAAACAAAAATGGTAAGATCATTCAATTCCAAATCATTGAAAATCAGCGTCGCTGGATTGGCATCGGCTGGTCCGATAAACTGTTGCCTTATGAACGTGCCAATTTCACCAACGAAGCCTTACAAGCCACAGCATCGCCAGACGAGTTTACGTTCCCATTCAACTCCAAGCATTGGAAATGGCTAGAGGAGAAGTGGAGTGTTGACTTGGAGTTTTGTAAACATAAAAACAAGGATGGTTGGGTTTATCATGACAACTACTGGCAGTGCCCTCATTTTGAAGATGCAATCACGGCCTATACAAGAAGCCGTAAATGGACTCGAAAAGCCGTGTTGGTGACGGAAGTTCAGAAGAAGTGACCTGCACCCAATATGAACTGATGAATATTAATGGAGGAGACAAAAAGCACACAGCTATCTATTGGAATGAATGACTAACGATTCTGATTCTCAAGGCCCCTCTAGTAGTACTTCAATAAACCAGGTAGTTTGCTGCAAACATCTTTCCCCGCATTTTTGGCTCTGCAAGATTTGGCCAGGTCAGGACCCTAGGCCTGGCCCAGGTTCGAATCTTGCACCGCGCTCTCTCTGGTCCTAAAAGCCACATCAGAGCATGCGCGCCTTGTCTACTCCAAAATCCAGGAATCCAAATCCACTCTCTATCAATTCAGACAACTATACACCGAAAGGAGCAGTTCAACGAACTATTCCCTCTACTCGCAAGCAAGATAAGGGCTACACCCATATCACAGGAATTCTTGCCCCAGCAACTACCCATTGAAAGACTTGGCCGATCAGCTGCGTCATTCTACCTTCTAGAAGGTGTTTGCTTTCCCACTCTTTCCTGATAGGCATCAAACAGCACGACAGCACAACATAAGGTGGCAACATTCGACAAGACTCCCAGAAATAGCCACAATCCACCCCAGAGATATCTACTGCTGCTGTATTAAACGACAATGTCAGGTCAAACAGAGGCAGATTACATCATGGTTGATGACGACGCCCCTTCAGGTGGCTCAGAGCCGTCAGAACTACAATCAGCAGAGACAGCAAAGAAGCACAAACCTTCCGGTTCGCCATCCCGTTCCTCCTCTATTGACTTTAGTTTCTTGCGAGACAGCGTTCTGCCAGCAATTCCTGACGAAGAAGTTGTGGAAATTGGTTCATCGACATGGGAAATTAAGGACTATAAGTCTTTGACAGAAGACAAGGAACGTGGTCCAGTGTTCACGGTCGGCGGTTATGACTTCAACGTTCTACTTTTCCCTAAAGGCAATACAAACAATAACTTGGCTATGTATTTGGAACCAGTGCCTAAGAGACATTTGGATGAGACTACGGGTGAAATGGTTCCTGACGATCCGAATTGGTATGTCTGTGCCCAATTCACCCTCATAATTTCTAATCCAAAGGACCCGCACAACTGCATCGCAAATACTTCACATCAAAGATTTAGCAAGCATGCTTCAGACTGGGGATTCTCTAACTTTACAGAACTTAGATCATTGTATCAACCACGTAAAGATGCGGCTGCGTTACTGCTTGATGATCACTTGAACATTACTGCGTACGTGAAGGTCCTCAAGGACACAACCGGTGTCTTATGGCACAACTTTTTGGATTATGATTCGAAGAAAGAGACAGGCTTTGTTGGTTTCAACAACCAAGGTGCAACTTGCTACCTTAACTCTTTGCTACAGTCTTACTTTTTCACAAAGGCCTTCAGAAAGGCAGTTTATCAAATCCCAACAGCAGATGAAACATCGTCTGAGACCGTGCCATTGGCCCTTCAAAAGGTTTTCTATGAACTTCAGGCATCTGATGAGGCCGTTGATACCGCTGGATTGACCAAATCATTTGGCTGGGATAGTAACGATGCTTTCCTACAACATGACGTTCAAGAATTAAACAGGGTCTTGATGGACAGACTTGAAGCAAGGATGAAAGGTACCCCGGTTGAAGATATGTTGAGCAAAACTTTTGTGGGTAAGATGAAGAGTTACATCAAGTGTATCCACGTGGATTATGAATCTTCAAGAATTGAAGATTTTTGGGATATTCAATTGAACGTGAAGAACTTGAGCAATCTGAACCAATCCTTCCAGGACTATATCGAGGTTGAACTCATGGATGGAGAGAATCAATACGCTGCTCAAGACTTTGGATTACAAGATGCTAAGAAGGGTGTTATATTCACAGAATTTCCTAACGTATTACACCTTCAGCTCAAGAGATTTGAGTTTAACTTTGAGATCGAGGACTTGTGTAAAGTCAATGATCGCTATGAGTTTCCGGAATCTATTGACTTAAGCCCATTCTTGGAGAGAGATGGAAGAGACGCAGAGCCTTGTATCTATGATCTTCATGGAGTATTGGTCCACGCTGGTGAAATCACAAATGGTCACTACTACGCTATGATCAAACCAGACAAATCTGATAAGTGGTTTAGATTTGATGATGACAGAGTTTGGAGGGTGACCAAGAGGGAGGTGTTCGAAGAGAATTTTGGTCATCAGTTGATCCCACAGAGCGAGCTTGCCAAGATGACTAAGGCTCAGTATCAGAATTACATCCAACGCCGTCACACCAGTGCTTACATGCTTGTTTACATCAAAAGAACCGAAGTTGAGAAAATTCTTGAAGATGTTCCAGATAAATGTGTTCCAGCCCATGTCAGGGATGTTGTTACAAATGAAATTGAAGAACGAAAGCTTAAGCGCAAAGAGGAAGAAGAACGTCATCTTTACATTGACATCAACTTTTATACTGATGATCTTTTCAAGAAATATCAAGGTTTTGATCTTGGAGCAGATGAGAGACTTGCCCAGCCTGGATTATATACCCAAGAGTTCTATCCTTTTAAGATCAAGGCATTGAGAGCAAGTAAGTTCAGTGAAATCTACCCCATAATCAAGGAGAAAACTGGTACTGATGTCGAGACTGCCACCCTTTGGAGTATGTCTTACAGACGCAACCACACATTGAGACCAAATTCAAAGCTCAAGGGCATCAGTGACCTGACTGTCGAAGAAATTTATGAGAAGGGCTTCTCTAAGAAGAATGCTTGCATCAACATCTGGATTGAAGAGCCTTCGAAAGAATTGTTACAGTCGGTCCCTGCAACTATTCAACCAATAGAGAAGATTGATGCAAGCCACGAGGACAACCTTATTGAGTATACCAAGATTGTACTTTTCTTGAAGTACTTTGACGTTGAGTCACAAACCCTCAAAGGCATTTCGCATTTGTTTGTAACAGAAGATGACACCATTGAATCTATTGTACCTGCAATCAAGAATATTTTGAACATTGATGAATACGAGCTTGAATTCTTCGAAGAGATAAGCAATGGTTCTATTGAGAGACTGAACCCTCAGCTAACCTTTTTCAAGAGTGAACTAGGTAATGGTGATATTATCACCGTCCAAAAGGCAATTCCAAGGGACGGAGATCTCTTATCAGAATCATACAAAGACATCATTCCTTTCTATTCAACAGCTGAGGATTTCTATATGTTCTTAGGTGCCAGACGTCATATCAACGTGAGAAGACTCACCACGCATTCTAAGGATGACGAATTTGTTGTTGTTGAAAGTGATGAGGAGGAGAGTGTTGAAGAATCATCATTTGATATGTGGATTTCATCCCACGCTCTTTATGATGAGTTAGCACAAAGAATTGGCAAGAAGATAAATAAAGACTTTAGATTCCTAAGAGTTTATGTGAATTATAATGGACACAGAGCTGTTATGCGCTCAAATATGACAGTTGGGAATTTAATTCCAAGATCCCTTTGGCACAATGAGATTCCACAATTTGAATATGAACTATTGAGTACACCATTGGCTGAATTGGAGAAGATGACATCTGTTACTATACACTGGCTTCCTTCGGGTTACTGCCATTATGTTGATCATGCGATTTTGATCAATGGCGAAGCTACTATTCAGGAGTTGATCAATAAACTTCAAACTAAGATTGGATTCAGCGACGACGACAAGGATTCTGTTGTTATTTGGACTAACTATGAAAACAAGTTCACTCAGCTGGTGACGCCAAAGATGGACTTGGATGCTATTGAAGGGCAAACTGATATATTTGGTGCCATTCTTCCTGAGGAGAGTAAGCTTCTGAAGGAGCAATACTACAATATCGATGAAGAGGAACCACAAGATGTTAGTGACCAACCCCTTCCTATATTGGTCCCAATACTACAGTTTTTCAAGGATCCAAGAAATATGCATGGTATCTCTTTTATCTTTGCAGTCTATCCAGGGGAAAAACTTTCTGAGACAAGAGACAGAATGCAGAAGAAGATGGGATTGGGCCAGAAGGAGTTTAGTAAAGTGAGCTTCTGCATCTGGGATCCAGAGAAGAAGGCCCCGCTATATCAGATTGACGATGACTTAGTTCTTTTCGACGAGTTGAAGTCTCGCCATTATTTGTGTCTTGATTTGCCAGATCGTACTAGTCGTACCGGTGCTCCTCAACATGCTGGTATTTCCATCAGATGATCAGTTGCTTGATGGAACCACAGTACTGATTGGTTTTATCAAGAGCAAGTTAGAGAGTTTTTAACACATATCATGAATTTATATGAGCTTTTCCGTTAATCTACATGGTAGCCAATCAAACTGGGACCTGAAGTGTCACATCAAAGTTGATGTTTTAGCCTCCAGGATCTATAAAAAAATACGTACAAAGCTGCATCTTTCACCCTGTTTTTTCTTGATGATGGGCATCCCACTCTGCCCTTCTTAATTGCGTGCTGCTCAACTTGTTCTGGAATCCATCATCAGCTTCACCACCTATGACATTGATGATATGAACTCTCAGCTCATGCATGTCCTTGTCAAGCCTTGTCTTGTTGATGAAGTCTGCTCCTTTCACTGTCTCTCTACTCACCACAAGACCATCAATGTCTTTAATGACAGCAGTTGGGCCACAGACGTCTTGGATTGGTACTATATCCAGGGCGAGGGGTGGTTTGATGTAGTTGAGGAAACTCTTTACTATATGAGCGCGGTAGTGGTAACTTTGGAGATACTCTGAATATTTCTTATTCTTAAGCAGTTCTTCGTCTGTCACGCCAACGATGAGGGTCTTCCTGGAAAGGAATGCAGCAGCCGAGAGAAGAATCTTGTGCCCATCATGGAAATGATCAAAGGTACCGCCAACTGCGCACACGTCATGGATGGACTCTGCGCTGCTGTCAGGGTCATCTCTGATCTTTGATTGGGGAACATTAGCAGATTTCTGCACATTTATTGTTTTCAGAAGGCTTTTGTCGTCGTACTCAAAGAGATTATAAGTCTCATCAGATGTGTCAATGACGAAGAGGTCCCAAGCTGGCTCTTTGAGCTCCTTGTAATGGTTGTTGAACAGGACCCTCACATCAATCTGAGGCTTGTGAATACGCCCGAGGATATCTGTGGCAAGAGTGTAGGTTTGTGCTAGAACGAGGTCCAGCACGTTGAGATGGCTGATGGGGTGAAGGACAATAATATCCAGGGCGCCATCCTCCGCAAGCTCTTGTGCGCATCGCTCAATTAGTGGCGCATACGACTTGATCGTAGAGGTCTCGCTCAGAAGCATAAGTGCATGTTTGTGGCTCATCATGGAGGCGCTGCCAGTCAGCTAGGGGACGAATATAGAGCTATCCTGACCGAGAGACAGAGAGTTGCCTCCCAAGCAGCCTATGATCCCTTTGGCGAATAGGATGCCCGCGCCATACTTTTTGTTCACCGGGCAACAACGAAAACACTTCACGTAAACAGAGGCATTGGACGGCGGAGACCTGTCTCACGAAGGGCTAGCGGGACAAGGAACATGGGGGAAGAGACAGAAGAGAAGCGGACGACAGCCGAGGAGGAGTACAAGAGGCTTCAGCGGCTGAAGGCGGATGGAACTTATGTGCCGGCTGCCAAGATGAAAGCTCTTCAGGAGCAAATCAACTTTGAGACCGGCTCACAGGACACACAGAGAATAGAGTGGGACCAGCTGAAGAGAAAGATCAACGGCCTCATCAACAAGGTCAATAAAGCCAATATCAAGATAATTGTGGTGGAGCTATTCAAACTGAATTTGAAGCGAGGACTTGGCCTTCTTGTCGGGACGGTTATGAAGGCGCAAAGCCAGGCCCTTGGCTACACTCCCATGTACGCAGCTCTTGTGGCAGTACTTAACTCGAAATTACCAGAAGTCGGCCAGCTACTGATTGCACGTCTTGTGCTCCAGTTTAGAAAGGCTTTCAAAAGAAACAATAAGACTCTCTGTGTGTCATCCACAACTTTCCTCGCACAGCTGTGCAATCAGCAAGTGTGCCATGAAATTCTTATTCTTGAGATTCTACACTTGCTATTGAACAAGCCTACTAATGATTCTGTTGACATATGCTGTGTGCTCTTGAAGAACGCTGGACTCTATCTCTCAGAGGTGAGTGCTAGTGCTGTTGCCCAAGTTTTTGAGAAGCTGAGACAGATTCTCCAAGAGGGAAGAGTTGAGAAGAGGACTCAATACATGATCGAAGTCTTGTTTCAGGTACGAAGAGATGGGTACAAGGGGTTCCCTATTATGGACCAAGATCTGGATCTAGTGGAAGAAGATGACCAGGTGACACACCAGATAAGGCTGGATGATCACTTAGAGGCACAGGACGCACTAAACGTATTCAAAGCTGACCCCAAGTACGAGGAGCACGAGCAAGAGTACTCTGTTATACGACATGAAATTCTTGGAAGTGACGATGAAAGTGAAGATGAGGGGGAATATGAAGAATATGAAGGAGGTGAAGATTTAGACATTGTTGAGGAAGAAGGTAAAGGCGGTAATAGCGGTAACGCCGAACTGCAACCGTTGGCAACTATGCAAATCAAAGACATGACGGAGACAAACTTGACAAACTTCAGAAAGACAATTTATTTGATTCTTAAAGGAAGTATGTCTCCAGATGAAGCTGTTCATAAGATTATTAAGCTGGGAGTTCAACAGGAAGATGAAGTTAGAGTTGTTGAAATGATTGTCAAGGCATGCGCGCAGGAGGCTACATACTCAAAGTATTATGGCGTCACGGGTGAGAAGCTCTGCGCACAAAGCCGTTCATGGGAAGATGCTTTCAAACTTGCATTTAAGGACACATATAATACGATACATAGGTACGAATCGAACCCGTTGAGAAATGTTTCCAAGTTCTGGGGTCATATGTTGTCCTCAGATGCGCTTGGATGGGAGGTTTTTGAAATAATAAAGCTAACGGAGACGGATACTTCAAGCGCTGGCCGTATCTTTATTAAATTTGTGTTCCAAGAATTAGTGGAAGAACTTGGTATTCCGGAATTGAAGCAGAGGTTGGAAGAGGATTACATTCAACCATTCATCCATGGAATCATACCTATCAGTGACTCTGAGCATTTGCAGTTTTCCATCAACTACTTCACAGCGATTGGGCTGGGAATTCTCACTGAAGGTATGAGAGAATCCCTGGAAAGATTGAAACAGAAGAAATTGGAGGATGCAGAGAAAGAGCGAGGTAGAGGGAGAACCACTTCAAGATCACGAAGCCCTTCATATTCAAGATCACCATCTGGATCTTATTCAAGAAGCGGGTCATATTCGAGAAGTAGATCATACTCCCGAAGTCGCTCATATTCAAGAAGTCGTTCATATTCTAGGAGCCGATCATACTCAAGAAGTCGTTCACCATCAGGGTCCAGAACTCCACCTCGTGCTCGCTCTTACTCAAGAACACCACCACCAAGGTCATCACGTCCAGCTCAGTCATCACGGTCTAGAAGCCCAAGAAGACCCCAGAGGTCAAGATCTTCTTCATTTTCTAGATCTCCACCAAGACGTCGGTACTCCAAATCCCCAGAGGAAAGGCAGCGTTCATTAAGAGCGCCATTGCCTGATCAAGCAGATGCGTACAAGGGAAGCGGATTCAGTTCAGGCGGTCGCGGTGGGTTTAATAATGGCAGAGGCAGGGGAAGAGGACGTGGTCGTGGTCGCTCATGATAAAAGTCATGATAAAAGTCATGATAGATATAGTATATTCTGTGTGTGGTTCTAGTGGATTTTGATAGCTACGCATACGTTGTAGAGTAAACAAGGTATCAAATAATAGGATTGGAGTAGAGAAGAAATTTGAAGATGAGAGTCTTCAAAAAAAAAGAGTGTTAAACGAAGAATGATAAGCTCGAAGCAGCCAAGGAAGTAGGCTGCCTTTTCACGCATCACAGAAAGAATAAAGTAAGAAAATTTGGTATCAAAAGATCGAGCTCAGAAGCTTAGAGGATACCCCAGTACTTCTCACAGTTCTCGGCACCGTCGGCCTTCCACAAGTCGTCGAAAGCGGTGAACAAAGTAGCAGAAGAACCACAAGTAGACTTGATGGAAGAAATGGCAGCAGCCTGAGCTTCTGGAGAAGCGATGGCGACACCGTAAGTGTCACCCTGGTGTGGCCAACCGGTCTCGGTGACGAAGACAGCCTTATCACCACCACAAGCAGACCAGACTCTCTCAATTTGCAACAACAACCAAGAACCAGCATCAGCGGCAACGGTGTTGTAGTCAAAGTAAGCGTGGGCGTTGATTGCAATGTAGTCAGAGATGTCACACAAACCTGGGTTGTTGATGATGGCAACGTGGGTGTCAACAGAGACAACTGGACCGGTGTAACCAGCAGCAGTCAAAGCAGATCTGGCAGTAGCGACGTAGCCAGAAACCTGGGAGACGGAGGCAGAGCCACTGTTAACCAATTCGTTACCGACAGAGACGGTGTAAACATCATCCCAGGAACCGTAAGCAGAAACAGCAGCTTCAATAGTCTCAACGGCAGCTTCAATAGCATCAACGTAGTAGATACCAAGGAGCAACTGCTGACCATCAGCCTTAGCCTGGAAGACGTTCTCAACCTGGTTACAGTCGACACCGTACAATCTGATCAAAGAGAAGTCGGTCAGCTGAGCCAAGTCGGACTGGACCTCAGAGAGAGACTTACAAGCACCAGAGGAGGTGTATGGAGAGTAAGTGATACCCTTGGCGCCAGCGCTGAAATCGCCAGAGGAAGAAGTAGAAGAAGAAGAAGACGAAGAGGTGGAAGTAGCAGCGGCGGTGGAAGTGGAAGTGGTAGCGACCACGGTAGACTGAGCAGCAGCAGAGGATGCAGCTGCAGCAGAGGTGGAGTAGGTGGAGGCGCCAGCAACCTGGGCCTGCAAGACAACGGTGGTGGCGTCAGAGGAGGAGGCGGCCAAGGCAGTGTTGACGGTGGAGAAGGTGTAAGTGGTGGAGTCACCGGCGACAACCTGGTCGACACCGGCTGTGACAACAACAACTTCGGTCTCGGTAACAACAACAAGATCTCTCTTGTGCTGGTTGTGCACATGACCAGCTGGAGCAGCGAGGGCAGCACCAGAGATGGCGGCAGCAGTGAAGAGCTTAGAGAACAACATCAGGAGTGGTGTTGTTTACGTTGCAAGGAGTGAATAGGGGTGCCAAACGACGCGACTTGTGTGGGTATAAACGACTGAGGGGTGTGTTGGAAATGGGAAATGAGTGTAATAGAGCTAACTCTGTGTAAAGGAAGGAACAGGAGTTGGTGATAGAATCAGTGCTCTGTGGCGGAAAAAAACACCAGTCTAGCTGGGGGGTGTGAGATGGAGAAATCGAAAATATGGGCCCAAAAAAAAAGGTGAGGGAGCGCCGAGAAATTGCCGCTCGTAGCAACAGGCCGCGCTGTGTCTCCTACCGTCCGAATCGGGATCGATGTAAACAGCGGCGGAACAGGGTTTCCTTTGGTAGAGATATAGCCACGGCCATTGGGCGCCTTCTTGCGGACTGGCCACTGTTCTATAGGCTGGCACCAGGTCACCCAGGCCGATATCGTCGGGCGCTTGGGCACGAGCTGCTGGGGCGGGAACGAGCCATATTTCTCTGTTACCGCAGCCGTCCCCCGCCGCAAAACAGCCACGGTGAAACACCTGAGACACCTCCCACCGCGGCCTGCGGATGGGCGAAAAGAGTTGTCTCTAGGCAGAGAGCTAGGCAGAGAGCTAGGCAGGCAGGCCAGGACGCCGGAGGGGAGATGGGGAGGGCGCCGGGCCGGCTCACGAGGCAACCTTATAACGAGTGGTTTCAGACCGCGGCAGCAGACAGACAGACAGACAGACAGACAACCGCTACGGCGCTCCACTCTTCCCTCAGAGCGCTGGATACACCTCCTCCCCGAGGGGAGCTGCGGTGCCTAACTCTAGTAGCGGTATAGGCTCCTCTCTGGCTTCAGCTGAGTCAGATCCGTCTTGGATCTCTTGCGATGAGGGTCAATCTCCAAGAGCGGAGATTCCCGCGATGCGAGCGCGCGCAAGTCTCTGTGGGCCATGCCATGCCACAGTGATTCCTTATGGTATCCCGGTTTTCCTATCTAGCTTCTCTCTCCCATTTGCGGGCGGGCCAATAGGGGCGTGGATCTGACCGGGGCCTACTGCCAGATCTTATTGTATAATCGCTATCTTTTGGACCGAACGAGCGCCAGATCTAGAGCCTGTGTCTCTAACATGGCTCTTTTATTTGCACTCTGTGCTTTGGGAACGCCCTTCAAGCCCCGCGCCTAAAAACTTTTCACCGGCTGTAGATCCCTGGGCGGTGCGGGCATTGAGAATTGAGGGAGGGAGGGGAGGCTTCACCATGCCCGGTGACGTCGTTTGTGGTCGCGAAAAGCGTACTGGTTGCCTGTGCCTAGGACACGACGGCGATGAGACGACAGAAGTGGCCTCTGTTGCTAGCCCTTCGCTTTGAATCGGCAGCGGGTCTGTCCTCTCCTAGGGCCAATCAACGCCCTAGGATTTCTCGATTTCGCGACGGAGACAAGCGTTTCCTAGGCAACAGAACACCCGCACACCACTTGATCTCTGTGTGTGGAGTGAAATGTAAACAAAAAAGCAATGCTGTTTAGATTAAAGCGTAGGACTACTCTTTGAGCCACAAAACTGGGGCGAGGTGCCAGCTGACTTTTTCGTAAATTGGATATCGAGTGCAGAACCAATGATTCCGCGTGACTGACGGGCTTCAGAAGAGACGTGAAGCGCTGTGTGAGCGGCCACTTGAGACTGGTTGTTTGAGAGATTGTTGCTTGGCTTTCAGCCTTTTGATAACTATGGGATTCTGGGGTCAGAGATGGCAGAATCAGTCACAAAGTGAACTGGATGTGGAAAAGGGGCATGGAGATGCTACAGAAGTTAGCGATAATGTCTTTAAAGACCTGTCAGATTATAATGACGATGAAGCTGTCAGAAACAGGCGCACGCAAGAAGAACATCATCAACACCTTGCCGCCGGGCCTTTCTTTCCACCATCAGCTACAGACATCCCTCCAGGCGCTCTTGCGGAGAATCGAGATGTTGAAGGAAAACTGGAGCTTCAAGAGACAGAAACTGGTAAACTGGAAGAAGACTCAAAGGAGAACATTCCAGATATGTCGCCTGAGGATCCAGTGTTGCAGTTTCCTGCTGAGAAACAACCTTTGTACAGAGTCCCTTCTCCTTTGTACTCACACTTTGAGGAATATCCATCGTGGGATGACTTAAATGTACCGATTACTCAAGAGGGAATTAAGAATGTCTTTTCGAAGCTTTGTGACAAGTTTGGATTCCAAAGATCCTCTATGGAAAACATGTTTGACCATCTCATGATACAACTTGACTCTCGTGCCAGTAGGATGACGAGAGAAGAGGCATTGACAACTCTTCATGCTTCATATATTGGCGGTGATAATGCCAACTATAAGAAGTGGTTTTTTGCTGCGCAGTTAGATTTAGATGAGTCTGTGGGAATATCCAACATGAAATTACATGGTAAGTCTTATGCAAGAAACAAGAAGATTGCAAGAGACAAGAACATCAATATTGGTGAGAAGAGGGCCAAAGCAGAACTTGACAGGAAACTTGAAGAGACAAACCACGTTAAAGTACGGATGAACATCGACCAACAGGGAAAGAAATTTGATTTCAAGTTTTCTGATTATCAATGGAGATCTAAAATGCAGGCACTTTCACCAACTGATCTCGTCGAAGATGTGGCTTTGTATCTTTTGATTTGGGGTGAGGCAAATCAAGCTCGATTCTTACCGGAATGCCTTTGTTTCATTTTCAAATGCGCAAAAGACTATTATGTTTCTAAACAATGTCAAGAGAGCTCGATTGTGGTCCCAGAATATACTTTTTTGGACCAGATTATCACGCCAATCTACAAGTTCTTGAGAAATGAGGCTTATAGCGTGGATAAGTCAGGAAAATTAAAGAAGAGGGACCGCGATCACAAGGATATCATTGGCTATGACGATGTTAATCAACTTTTCTGGTACCCAGAGGGTATCGAGAGGATCGTGTTAACATCTGGTGAGCGATTAGTGGACTTTCCACTTGCTGATCGATATAAAAAATTAGCAGATGCAAACTGGAGTAAAACTTTCTACAAAACGTACAAAGAGACGAGAACATGGTTACATGTTGCTACGAACTTCAATCGTATTTGGATCATCCATTTTTCGTCATACTGGTTCTTTACGAGTTTTAACTCCCCTACTCTTTATACCAAGGACTACCAACAGCTCTTGGACAATCAGCCAACTCCTCAAGTTCGATTATCAGTGATCGCTTTGGGTGGATTCATTTGTTGCATAATTCAACTTGTTGCTACTATTGCTGAATGGTCATTTATACCCAGAGAATGGCCAGGTGCACCCCAATTGACAAAGAGATTCATACTCTTGTGCTTGATCACATTCTTGAACTTAGCCCCTTCAGTTTTCATCTTTGGCATGTTTGATCTTGAAACACACTCTCCGACCGCATACGTTGTTTCATTTATTCAGCTTCTTATGGCTTTGATAACATGTATTTATTTCTCATGCAGACCATTGGCGCGTTTGTTCACCTTTGGAAAGCCTTCACGGCGGCGACGTCGTTATGTCTCCTCACAGACGTTTACAGGGTCATTCACTAAGCTTACCGGACGAAGCTATTGGTTTTCGGTATTGCTTTGGTGCACTGTGTTTGCTGCAAAGTATCTGGAGTCGTACTTCTTCTTAACTCTTTCTATAAGAGATCCAATTAGAGTTTTGTCCATAATGGACATGTCACGCTGTGTTGGTGATGTGTACCTCAAGACCTTCTTGTGTCGTAACCAGGCTCTTTTCACGTTGGGATTGATTTATTTTAGTGAGTTGATATTGTTCTTCCTTGACACTTACCTTTGGTACATTATTTGCAACTGCTTCTTTTCAATGGGATTATCCTTTGCCTTGGGGATTTCGATCATGTCGCCTTGGAGAAATGTATTTTCTCGTTTGCCAAAGAGAATTTATACCAAAATATTAGCTGCAAATGAAATGGAAGTGAAGTACAAACCAAAGATATTGGTCTCCCAGATCTGGAACGCAGTGATAATCTCAATGTATCGTGAGCATTTACTTCCCGTGGAGTTGGTTCACAGACTTATCTACCACCAGAGCCCGCACCCAGACGACTATGAGACCAGAAATACGTTGAAATCACCAACTTTCTTTATTTCCCACGACGATTCGACTTTTAAATCTTGCGAATTCTTTCCACCTCATTCTGAAGCGGAAAGACGTGTATCATTCTTTGCACAGTCATTGTCTACGCCTCTTCCTGAGGCTATGGGGGTTGAGAGCATGCCCACATTCACAGTCTTGATCCCACATTACAGTGAGAAGATTCTCTTGTCAATCAATGAGATAATTAAAGAGAATAACCAGAACACACGCATATCATTATTGGAATACTTAAAGAGGCTCTATCCCACAGAATGGGATTGCTTCGTGACCGATACAAAACTTTTGGCGTCGATGAAAGAAAAGGTTGAATATGTGAGATATGATACCACAAGGAAGTTGCTTCAGGATGAAAAGGAAAAAGAGGACCCAGCAGATACACATGATCAGATCACAAATATTGAGAAACAGATTCCGCCAGAACAGAGCTCACAGTTTGAGAAGGACGAAGATCAAGGAGGTGACCAAACCGATTCACAATCAATGACTGAAAGATTACAGATTGCGTACCCCAAGAGCGCAGAGACGATTGAGTTTGAGAAAGAGGTTGAGAGTTATAGAAAAAGCAGGAAGAAGTGGCTCAGAACAAAGGTTGTAACAAGAAGTCCTCCGAAAACACCCACAGAAATTCCTGAGCGGGAGTTCGGTAAAAATGTGCCAGTCGAACTCACAGAAGCTGGTGAATTAGCCAGATTTGTCAAGGTTGATGATTTACCGTTCTATTGCGTTGGATTCAAGAAGAGTTCCCCGGAATACTGCTTGAGAACCAGAATATGGGCATCTTTAAGATCACAGACTTTGTATCGTACGGCTTCTGGATTTGCAAACTATACCAGGGCAATCAAACTTCTTTATAGGGTTGAGAATCCTGATGCAGTCCTGTTCCATCAAGGTAATGAGTATCTTTTGAACCAAGACCTTGAAGCAATGGCACATCGCAAGTTTAAGATGGTGATCGCAATGCAAAGATTGATGAAGTTCAATCAAGAAGAGAAAGAACAGTACCTATTTCTTTTGAAGGCCTTTCCAGAAATTGGGATTGCATATCTCCAGGAGGAGACGAATCCCAATGATCCTGATGGAGAAAAGATTTTCTACTCGTGCCTTATTGATGGATATTCGAAATTTGATGATAACTGGAATCGTATTCCTTATTTCAAGGTCCGTCTCTCGGGAAATCCAATATTAGGAGATGGTAAGTCTGATAACCAGAATCACCTGTTGATTTTCTATAGAGGTGAGTATATTCAAGTTGTGGATGCAAACCAAGATAACTATCTCGAGGAGTGTATCAAGATCAGATCAGTGTTGGCCGAGTTTGAAGAGGTTGACGGGTCCGAAACAGTTCATCCATATGTCCCGGGAATTATCGATGATCAGGAAGTGGCACCTGTGGCAATTGTGGGTGCAAGAGAATACATCTTTTCAGAGAACATTGGTGTTCTTGGTGACGTTGCTGCAGGGAAAGAACAGACTTTTGGAACTTTGTTCGCTCGAACATTGGCTGAGATTGGTGGTAAATTGCATTATGGCCACCCTGACTTCATCAATGCTATTTTCATGACAACAAGAGGAGGCATCTCAAAGGCGCAGAAGGGATTGCATTTGAACGAAGACATCTATGCGGGGATGAATGCTATGATGCGCGGTGGACGTATCAAACACTGCGACTACTATCAATGTGGGAAAGGCCGAGACTTGGGATTTGGTTCAATTTTGAATTTCACCACTAAGATTGGCGCAGGAATGGGAGAGCAGCTTTTATCCCGAGAGTACTACTATTTGGGAACGCAATTGCCGCTTGACCGGTTTCTTTCATTTTATTACGCTCATCCAGGGTTTCATATCAATAATCTCTTCATCACTCTATCTGTACAGATGTTTATGATTGTTTTGGTTAATCTTGGTGCGATGACGCATGAATCCATCGTTTGCAAGTACAATAAGGATGTGCCATATACTGACCTTCAAGAACCTATTGGATGCTACATGATCCAGCCAGTATTGAATTGGGTCACAATCTTCATTTTCTCAGTGTTTCTTGTGTTTTTCATCGCATTTGTGCCCCTCATCATCCAAGAGTTAACGGAGCGAGGTTTATGGAAGGCAGTATCGCGGTTCTTTCATCATTTGCTGTCTCTCTCCCCTTTCTTTGAGGTCTTTGTTTGTCAGATTTATGCCAATTCTTTATTAACAGACGTGACATTTGGTGGTGCCAGGTATATCAGCACAGGCAGAGGATTTGCAGTGACACGAGTTCCATTTTTCCACCTTTATTCTCGTTTTTCATCTTCTTCCATTTACTCTGGGGCAAGATTATTCATGATGTTGTTCTTTGCTAGCTTGACCATATGGCAACCCGCTTTGTTGTGGTTCTGGATGAGTTTGGTATCCATGTGCTTTGCACCGTTCATATTTAATCCTCACCAGTTCTCTTTCCAAGACTTTTTTGTTGACTACCGTCAATATATCCATTGGTTATGCAGAGGAAATGGCATACATCATAAGTATTCATGGAGCCTCACAGTGAAACAGTCGCGAGCAAGATACACAGGATACAAAGGACGGACATGTCACCCAGGAGACATTACTGATGTGAGAACACCAAGATTTATGGACTTGGTGTTAACTGAGGTGATTGCACCCTTCTTCTCAACTGTGTTCTTGTTTGTGGCTTATACCTTCATCAATGCACAGAATGGCGTAAGGAATGTCAAGCCCACTAATTCGGTTTTGAGACTTGTGATATTATCATTTGGACCCATAATCATCAATGGCGTCATTTTATTGCCCTTACTTTTTGCGTCATTTGCGTTGTCTTTACTTTTTGGATATGCTATAAAAAGACTGGACAAGGCAATTGGTAACACCATGGCGACGATTGCGCATATTGGGTCTGTTTTGATACACATTCTGCTCTTTGAGGTGATTTGGTTTATGGAAGGCTGGAACTTTGTTAGAGCGTTAATGTGTTTGATCTGCGTGATCAGTGTTCAGGAATTGTTCTTTTCGGTGGTCACCTTATTCCTTACGAAAGAAATGAGAGATTCAACAGTAAATATTCTGTGGTGGTCAGGAAATTGGCCAAGGTCTGGATTAGGATGGAATCTCGTGATTCAACCACTGAGAGAGTTCATTTGTAAGGTTATGGAGATGAGCCAGTTTCCAGCAGATTTCATATTGGGCCACTTCATTCTTTTCGTGCAGGCACCATTTGCAGTATGTCCTGGAATTGACAGCTTGCATACATTACTCTTGCTTTGGCTAAGGCCAAGCCACCTGTTCAGAAGGCGTCATATGGGCACGAAGCTGAGGAAGAGAAGGAACCTGATCGTCCTGAAGTATTTTGTGATCTTTTCATTGATCTTGGTGATTATCTTGGCTGCATTAATTGTACCCATTTTTACCCTCCATTATGTTCCAAGTGTGACTAAAGCCTTGGAAAAAACGCCATTTGCAGGCTTGATTCAACCTAACGGCCAGTGGAACGATGATACGGGAGCAAATGCAACCTCAACTATTGTCACAACAAAGGGGATTATGCCTGTATTCAAGACTAACGATTGGTAATTGATTGCTTATTGATGGTTCAAAGGTATTGATAGAATAAGTCATAGATATAGATATTATGGATAAGGTT
>JAKTVL010000062.1:0-67659 GCA_030557175.1 Petasospora japonica
AATCAGCAGCTATTTTCCAATCATTATGGAAATGCCATTTCCCATTATTCATGATAGACTAGGAATAAGCATTTTAGCATTTCTAGATAACTCTAGGCAGCATATTACCGTTGTTTGTTCGTCTTTGCTATTGACCTGAATTTTTGGTAACAGAGTATTGACAGCATCTTGATACGATACCATCAAATCGTTAAGGCTTCTGAAGTGCTTCTTATAAGGAATCCTTGCGCCCCAAGAGAAAAGAGAATATATTGATTGTTCCTGAAGAAAAATATCATCGCTAGATGTTATCATATGAATGTAGTCAAGAAGTTATATAGATCGCCGTATAAGAAGGAGTATAGAAAGTAGACAGGGCATATTCTCTAATAATCAAAGGCTTGTGCAGGCCAAAATTCTTTCTTCCAAGCTCGATTGGACTTGCGTATACAGTCATGATTCAATGCGCTTCATCTTGATGATAATGTCCAAGGGAGCAAATATCTATACTTTGCTACTGGCTTCACGGCCCTCATAGGTCAGGAGAGAGCTCAGTCGCTTCTCCGATTGTACCACATAGACCGCAAGAAGCTGCTGCAAATCCTATCCTCCTCCCTTGAACCCATGGGAAGAATCTTGTAGCTCATCATTTCAGCATGACCCATTTGACGGCTACTTACCGCCCACACAGATGCCCGCCTACGATATGCGATACAGTAGAGCGCTTGATCATTCTAAAGAGAGCGTTAAAGTGCTTCCAAATTTTACTTGAGCTATCGACAAAGTCATTGAAGATCAACCACTACCCCTCTGACGTTATATCTGACCGGGAAGACAAAAATATCATTATTATTACCACCACCTCTCGCAATAATTCCCACTATAAATCATTAAAAGTGCCCGGTGTGCCCGGACCAAGTAGTCGGTATGATAATCAATCGTCATGTCCATCATCTACATTATAGAGTCCATCAAAGTTGCCATCAGTTCCACAGTGCGAAGCTCATAGCCAATAGTGTGTCCGAAACTGGTGGTGGTGGTAGTGGTGGTGGTGGTGGTATAATATCTCCGTCGCAGTCATGGCCACAGTCTTGAGCGTCATATTTAATGAAGTCTTTACCTAAGAGCGACAGTCCTCCCTCAACTCTTGTTTTCTTAACGAACTTTATCATCTGCCTGGTAGCATCTCTGAAAGAGAATTTGCAACGGTTTTTGGTCTGATTCAGAAAACAGGTCCTTAGATTTGCTTAATCAGTAATTGATACGGCAGCGATGAACTCAGTCGGAGCAGTAATCATTCTTCAACTGATGATTTTTGTAGAAAGGTTTAATATTATAATAGCTCTGAGTTCATGCTGCAAATGAGGTAGAAAGGTTACGGAATCAGCCGGGCATATAATAGAATTATCTTATTATTATCGTAGTCAAGTGCTTGGTAAGACTGGATGAATGAGAAGAAAAATATTCAGATATTGACATTCACCGTTGTTTCATATCACACATATAAACCAACTACCTAAAGTAAATATGACTAGATCATTCAAAATATATGTGCTGTTTGATGAGGTAAAATCACTTGACGCACCCTAGGAATGATTGTGAGGAACAAGTGAGATCGCAGAGCATTCACATTGGTGTCAGGACATAGAGTGATTAAGCGCTGCAGATCATACGCAGAGGTAGTTATAGGGCTGTTGGGTGATCGAACATCTGCATGGCAAGGGAGTGACCATCGGATCTCAGAAGGCAATGGTTATTCATGTCTTCCCGGCTTTCTCTGTGTGACAAGTTCCAATGGGCTTTGACGATGACATTTGGCCGATTCAGGAGGATCGGGTGATTCATTGTAGTCTGCTCTCATGTAGGCTTGACTCGAATAATCTGGGGCCAATAGGCCTGTTGTTGAGGAAGCCTGACTTCAATTGAGGCCTTTTGGTTCGTGCCTTCGTCAGGAATAGGAGGGAAATTTTTCATAGTCTTGGATGCATTCATCATCAGTCTTATTGTATTTTCTAGAAGGTTAGTTTGTGGATGGAACGAATAGTAGTGATCAACTTACGGTGTGTACACGTCCTGATCGCTTCTTGTTGACGTCTCTTAGGATCAGTAATCCCATCATCATTGATAGATCGCTTTAGAATGATATTCTGAGATCTAGATGTCGCTATATTTGTATCCATCTGCTTTGTCATTGCAATATAAAGTGTTCCGTTTTAAAACAGGGCCTTTGCAACGCTCAGTGAGGCGGTAAAATCTTGCGTTGTTAATGTTGCGAGTCAGCGTCCAGTTTCGACGCGCTCAGAATTCACGCGTCAATCGCGTCAGTGCCTACAGGCAAATGACAGCTTCAAACTTCAGCTACAGAATTTAGTCTGATTAATTTAGTCTGATTAACAACAGGCGATGACTTGGAATCAACAAGAATTTTGTTACGATCAGCATCAAACATAAGAAATCATCGGTTGTTATTATACGGCTCACTAATAATAATATAAACACACTTTTCAACCCGTGCATTAGTAGTTGCTTGGATATCTAAAGTCAGTGAGCTCATAGAAATTCTCCTTGATTGCTCTAGCAGAGACAAATCTTGAGAGCAAGTTTCCTGACCCAGCCTTATCATTCGTTCCGCTAGCTCTTGCACCTCCAAACCACTGCTGACCAACCACTGCACCGGTGGACTTGTCATTAATATAGAAATTTCCTGCAGAATAACGAAGTTTGTCCTCTGCCAATCTTACAGCATCGCGATCCTTTGCAAATACAGCTCCTGTCAAACCATATGAGCAAGTAGTGTCGATCTTCTCCAAGATAGAGGTGTACTCGGCATCCGGGTATGTGTAAACTGTCAGAAGTGGTCCAAAGAACTCGGTTTTCAGGAATGGATGATCTAGGTTCGTAGTCTGAACAATGGTAGGCTCGATAAAGTAGCCTTGAGACTTATCATATCTTCCGCCCGCGAGAATCTCCAACTCCGGGTCTTCTTTGACGGAGTCAATCGCATTAGCAATCTTGTCGAAGCTTTGCTCGTGGATAACAGGACCCAGGAATCCATGAAATCCGTCAACTGAAGAGGTGTTCATAGGCTTAATCGAATTGGTGGACTCCACCAAGATGTTCTTGAAGTCTTCCCAGATAGATTCAGCAACGTAAACCCTTGAAGCAGCAGAACACTTTTGACCTTGATACTCGAAAGCACCACGAAGAGTAGACAGTGCGGAGTGTAAGATTGAAGCGGAGGAGTGAATAAGATGGAAGTTCTTTCCCCCAGTCTCACCAACAATTCTTGGGAAGTCTCTGTATGTGTCGAGCGCAACATTGTCAGAGATCTTCTTATACATGTTCTTGAAGACAGCAGTGGATCCAGTAAAGTGAAGGGCAGCAAACTCAGAGTCGCTCAAAACAGTATCTGTGACCATGTTTGGTTCACCTGGGACAAAGTTAATGACGCCCTTTGGCAAGCCAGCCTCCTCCAAAATTGTAAGGAGTAAATAATTTGAAAGAGCAGCAGTCTTAGATGGCTTCCAAACAACGGTGTTGCCTAGCAATGCTGGCGCGCCAACCAAGTTGGCTGAAATTGCAGTGAAGTTAAAAGGCGTAACAGCATAAACGAATCCCTCCAATGGTCTGTATTCAACTCTGTTCCAAACACCTGGAGAGGTCTCAGAAGGTTGAGTTTGGTACAGCTCACTAGCATACTTGACATTGAACCTGTAAAAGTCACTCAACTCAGTGATACAATCAATTTCCGCTTGGTAGACATTCTTTCCCTGTCCAAGAATAGTAGCTGCAAGCATGTCATAACGGTACTTCGTGCTGATGAGATCAGCCGCCTTGAGAAAGATGGCAGCTCTGTCTGTAAATGGTGTGTTCATCCATTTCTCCTTAGCTATCTTGGCCGAAGCAATGGCAGCCTTAACATCACTTTCGGTGGCTTGTGTAATAGTAGCAAGCTCCTGTGAAATCTTTGCAGGGTTCACCTGTGTGTTTAAGTCTCTCTGTGTTCCTTTACCATAGATTCTTTCACCGTTGATCACAAGCGGAATATCCAGTGACCCATTGTCTGTGAATTTCAGAATGGAAGCCCTAAGCAAGTCCCAATCTAAAGTGTCATTCTTTCCAAAGTTTTTCACCACTTCATTCTTTGCAGGTGGAACCTTTGGGAAATGGATCTGAGCAACGTTCCTTCTCTGGATTGTTGGAAGAGAACGTCTGGCGTAGTGAAGGGCACCAGAGTGCTTGGCCAATGAGGCACTTCTAGTAGCAACAGCTCTAGAAAGAACTCTGAAGCGGATGTTTCTGCTAAGCATTATAGTTAAGCTGTTGGTGGGATCTAGCCAGCATCTTTTGTGGAAAAGTGACTAAATCGTTTGAATTTATAGTACGGCCACCAACGAATAATGGGGCGGAAAATCCTCGCATATAATTTCCTGTTGAAGGGCATCGCGCCTCGCTTGGATCTTCCAGTACTTGCAACAGAGACGGTAAGCGAGCATGTGTTGTCTCAGAGCCTTGTGGAGGCTTGAGTAGTCTCATTACTTAACCTCTCTTACCATCGTTTCTGCTTCATAAAGTTTAATACTCCGGCTACTATATGTAAACTCCTTTACGGAAAATTTCAAGGTTGTGCGAAGTGCTGATTGGTCTAGGTATCTCCCTATATCATCTGGCTCGTCGAAGTGTGTACAACCTTAAGCACTATAAACAATCGAGAGGCAATAGTCTGGGGCATATGGTGTCATTTACATGTTCAAAGGGTAAACCCAGAAAGCTAACCCCGTAAGGAAACAAATACTTCCTTGTGCTCCTGTCCTTGGTGGAAGCTTAAGAATATTTTCCTCATTCTCCTGGAGATAATCTATGGTGTTTATTCTTGCGGCGTTAGAACGATCTGATCCTGGGAACGGAGGAACCAGACGGTCGGTATTCAACAACGCGAGACGCCATACATGGCGTCACATATGCCATAACCACTTAAACCGTCGCCGTCTGGAGAGCTTTGTAGGTGACCCAAAGGTAGCGGTAGAGCGGGACTTAATGCTTTAGTATACTTTGATTACAATGACTACTTCTTTTGGTTATATTCAATCCTGGCTGGTCCTGGAGGCATACGGTTATGAGAATTGTTTATCCTATATAAAAACTAGAAATTTACATCATCTCTGATGATGTAGGCACCAAAGCAAAACTTTAAGCTGCTGCTACTTGGAAGATCTCGTTCGTTAGTACCTTACCAATCCCCATTGTTTGCGTTGTAGAATCTTTGGATGCCACTGGGCAGCCTTTGTTGGCTTTTTTGTGCATCAAAAAATTAGGTATATGTGTTAAGCATTAGCCTTTTGTGGTGGTGAAGATCAAGCGCGATCAGAACCGGAGTCACTGGCTTTCTTCACATGCACTCGCACATTATTTCTGACTCTGACATATCATTTTGTTTTTTTTTTCTCACCCCTTCAAACCACCACTTCAACTCGCTCGATGAAATACCTGGCCACATCCAAAGTTCAAAGATGGCATCATTGATCGATGGAAAGCTGATTGCTCAGCGCATCCGCGAGCGTATCCACTCCGATGTCGCTGACATCCAGAGCAAGGATTCTCATTTCACTCCGACTCTCTACATCATCCAAGTCGGCTCCCGTCCAGACTCATCGACATACGTCAAGATGAAGCTCAAGGCTGCATCCGAGGCTAACATTTCTTGTGTGGCTAAGGTTCTTCCAGAGGAGGTTTCCCAAGAAGATATTCTCAAGCAGATCGAGGAGCTTAACGCTGACTCATCTGTCCATGGTATTCTCGTCCAGCTTCCATTGCCCGCCCATTTGGACGAGCTTAAGATCACTGGCGCTGTTGTTGCTGAGAAGGATGTTGACGGCTTTGGACCAGTTAATGTCGGCGAGCTTCACAAGAAAGGAGGAAAGCCATTCTTCGTCCCATGTACTCCGCGCGGTATCATTGAGTTGTTGCACCAGTCTGATGTGACTATCGAGGGAGCACATGCTGTTGTCCTTGGTCGTTCTGAAATTGTTGGCGCTCCAGTCGCTACTCTTTTGAAGAACGAGAACGCTACTGTTACTACACTCCATTCCAAGTCTAAGAATGTTGAATCTATCTTGAAGGGCGCAGATATTGTTGTCTCCGCCATTGGTAAGGCCAACTTCATCAAGGGCGAATGGCTCAAGCCGGGCGCTGTTGTGATTGACGTTGGTACCAACTTCGTTGAGGATTCCACAAAGAAGAGTGGGCAGCGTATGGTGGGTGATGTTGACTTTGAGTCTGCTTCACATTTTGCCTCTAAGATCACCCCTGTTCCAGGTGGAGTTGGTCCAATGACTGTTGCGATGCTTTTGGATAATGTCATCATCGCCGCAAAGAGAGCTTTTGAAAAGGGTGCTAAGGGCGAGAACTACTTCGACAACCCATTGCCATTACTCTTGAAAAAACCTGTTCCGTCTGATTACGAGATTTCCAGGGAGCAGACACCAAAGCATATCACCGAAGTTGCTCGTGAGGCTGGTATCCTCGCTTCTGAGCTTGAGCCATACGGAGCTTCTAAAGCCAAGGTAACTCTTGATTTGCTTGAGCGTCTCGCAAACAAGAAGAACGGTAAATATGTTCTCGTGACAGGTATTACTCCAACACCTTTAGGTGAGGGTAAATCTACAACAACTGTTGGCCTTGCACAGGCTCTTGGTGCTCATTTGCACAAACGTTGTTTTGCCAACGTCCGTCAGCCATCCATGGGTCCTACATTCGGTATCAAGGGAGGTGCTGCTGGCGGTGGTTACTCTCAGGTTATTCCAATGGATGAATTTAACATGCATGTTACTGGTGATATTCACGCGATCTCAATGGCTAACAACTTGTTAGCCGCTGCTATCGATGCAAGAATGTTCCATGAGTCCACACAGAAGGATGCTGCGTTGTACAAGAGACTTGTTCCAGCTAAGAAGGGTGTCCGCAAGTTCACTAAGTCTATGCTCCGCAGATTGGAGAAGCTTGGAATTGACAAAACAAACCCGGACGACTTGACTGTAGAGGAGATTTCTAAGTTCGTCAGGTTGGACATTGACCCAGATACTATCACTTGGAAGCGTGTTGTTGACATGAACGACAGATTCCTCCGTGGTATCACAATTGGTGAGGCTCCAACTGAGCGTGGCTTTACCAGAAAGACAGGATTTGATATCTCTGTTGCTTCTGAATGTATGGCTATCCTTGCCCTAGCTAACTCTTTGAGTGATATGAGAGAGAGACTTGGCCGCATTGTTGTTGCTTCTTCAAAGTCTGGTGTTCCAATTACATGTGAGGATATTGGTGCTGCTGGAGCCTTGACTGCTTTGCTTAAGGACGCTATAAAGCCAAACATCATGCAGACTTTGGAGGGTACTCCAGTGTTTGTTCACGCGGGTCCATTCGCGAATATCTCCATTGGTGCATCCTCTGTGCTTGCTGACAAGATGGCATTGAAACTTGCTGGTACGGATGCTGAGAAGGGTGGCGAGGAAGGCTATGTTGTCACTGAGGCTGGTTTTGACTTCACTATGGGTGGTGAGCGTTTTATCAACATCAAAGCTAGATCTTCTGGCTTGGTTCCAGACGTCATAGTTATCGTGGCCACTGTAAGAGCATTAAAGGTTCATGGTGGTGGTGCTGAAGTGAAGGCAGGCGCCCCATTGCCACAGGAGTACCTGTCTGAGAACTTGGAGTTCCTAGAGAAGGGCTGTGAAAACCTTAAGAAGCACATTTCCAACGCCCGTGAGTACGGTGTTCCGGTTGTTGTTGCCATTAACAAGATGAGTTCAGATACAGAAAGAGAGCACGGTGTTATCAAGAAGGCTTCTTTGGAAGCAGGTGCTGTTGATGCTATCATTTCCAACCATTGGGAAGAGGGTGGTAAAGGCGCAATTGATCTCGCTGAAGGTGTCATCAAAGCCTCGAATGCTCCAAAGGAGTTTAAATTCCTATATGATTTGGATCTTCCAGTTCAAGACAAGCTTGAGGCCATTGCTAAGAAGATGTACGGTGCTGGATCGGTGGAGCTCTTGCCTGAGGCTGCTTCGAAGATCGAAAGATACACCCAGCAAGGATTTGACAAACTGCCAATTTGTATCGCTAAGACTCAGTACTCTCTGTCTCATGATGCGAACTTGAAGGGTGTGCCAACTGGGTTCACCTTCCCGATTAGGGACGTCAGAGCCTCCATTGGTGCTGGTTACTTGTATGCATTGGCTGCTGAGATTCAAACTATCCCAGGCCTTCCAACGCACTGTGGATTTATGAACGTTGAGGTAACTGAAGATGGTGAAATTGAGGGATTGTTCTAAAATCATCAGCCAGGACAATGCACCAAAATATAAAAAAACAGAAAATACAGATGACTTTCAACAAGGATCTGGTATTCTGCACATGATAAACGAATTTTCTCTGCTGTTTTAAATGTTTCAACAAGATGGTAATATATATGGTATAATTTTGATAGCATTCAATTGAAATACGAAATGTTGTATGTATTCTAAAGTTTCGACTTGAGAAGCTCGTCATTGATAACCACCAACCCTTCCTGAATGACGGTGGCTACCATGTCACGGGACTTACTATCATACATGTCGCCAATGAGTAGCTTTCTTGAGTCCCCAGACTTTGGGTGTGAAATGTGATACAAAGCCCAGTTGTTCACTGTTGGTTGTTTGTGGAAATAAATCGAATGGTCCAAGCTCACGCTGAATACTGAGCTGTGAAGAGGTCTCTTGTGGAATCTCATAACAGTGAGCAATAAGTAAGAATCAGTCGTGTAAGCAAGAGCAACATAGTTGAATTTAGGATCTTTCACTTGAACACGTTGCTTCAAGAAGTAGTTCACATCAATCTCATGTGGCTCCTTTGAATGGTCAGGATGACCAGGAACAGTTGCCCAGAAATCAAGAGGGAACTTGTATTCAGTTGGACCATGGGTGAAGCGGTCAAAGTAATTCTTGAAGGTTGAGAGCGACTCTCTTTTAATAAGTCCCTTTTCGACGACACCCTTGACAAAAGAGTCTTCAGGTTCCAAGAAATCTTCGATCTTTACGTCAGAAGGGTATGGCTTTGTGTGTTGGAGCTGTTGTGGAAGCTCTCTTTGACTCTTTTCTAAAGCAAACGAGATCATCTCAGAGAAAATAACTTCGCCATTCTGGTATGCCTTGACTTCTCGAGAGATGAAGCTCTTTCCATCCCTAAGTCTGGTCACCTGATACTCTATAGGAATGTCTCTTAGACCAGCTCTTACGAAGTAGGAATGCAAGGAGTGCGGGGCGAAAGTGTCAGGGACAGTCTTAAGGGCTGCCCATAGAGCCTGTGCCACCAACGTGCCACCAAAGACACCTCTAGCACCTGGAGGGACAAATGCTGGCTCGACATTGCGAAAAACATCCGGTTTTCCAGTGATAGCCTCCAACCGCAATGTGTTTTCAAGATCGGGACGTAGGTGAGACATACTGGGCTTCGGGAGACGGAGCAGGGTGTGCAAATGGCGCTTAAACATTCAATTAAGCACTGTGAAAACCTAGAAGGAATGAGATCAGGATTTCAGAAGGGATTTATGAGAAGAGAGTCGGTAGTCCAAGAAGCGAGGGGTAATTCCAAAGTTCACGTTTATTCTCCGCCTGAGCGAGCACTCCTTTGTTACATATCCCTCGGCAAAACCTCTACATATAGTGGTGTCCGGGTGTATTTTCGGCAATATATCCGTACAAGAATATTACATACTAACTAGTCACATGTGTCTGCTAACTGTAGAGGTTTGAAACAATCATAGAGATTTCGTTCCGAAAGTTAATTGAGTCATTCGTAGCTCTTGCAAAAACGGCACTAAGTACTATCAATTATTGCTGTCTACCAACGTTTCAAGCTGTTCTGAGAATCAAGTGGACACCAGAGTCTGTCTCCACAACATCAGTCATCTCACCAACCTTCAAACCAAAAGCTGCCTTTTCAAATGGAGGTTGCATCTGACCTTTACCAAACTCGCCAAGATCACCACCCTTTCTGGCTGATGAGCAGTCACTTTCAGTCTGGGCAATTTCTTGCAACGTAGCCTGGCCTGTGAGAATACGCTGTTGATGCTTCTTGAGAATCTCAATAGCTTCCTCCTTGGTACGAGTAATGTTCGAGTCCTTCCAGGATGCTGGACGACGGGAGTCCTTGTGCTTGATGAGGAGATGCGCGGCACGAACTCGAGAAACCGGCTGTGAAGCTCGGTAATCAGCTAACTTGGCCTCATCGGTACCTATAGGAGGCTCCCACACAGACTCGCGGGTATCCTGGTTGTAGTAGTAGTTGCGCTGATGTGTGCGCGATGTTTTGATAACCCAACCGCTCGGTAGACCGGTTTCAGACATTTATACGTTTTTCTAGCAAGTTGAGCAGGTGTTCCCTCCGTGGCTGTTTGTGGAGAGGCTTTTTGCCTCCCTAGTTGTATGTAATTCCAACAAAAACACACAGCACAGGGGTTTGAGTGCGCGTACCGGTCCCGGGAGCCGCGCGAGTTGTGAGGGCGAGTTCACTGAAAAATGACTTGGCTTTGGCACTCAGCGGCTCATGTTGATCAGGTTGTGGTAAGGCTGCAAGTTCGAAGCCTGAACATTCACAAAAGATGCTTTTGCGATCTTCTACGGCCGGTCCGACTCTTCGCGGGCTCAGAGGTCTTTTTGCCCTCTCGCCTCGAGCTTCCATGAGCTCCACGAGCAAGATTCACGGTGGCTCTCTGTTCGCGGCCTCATATAAAACCCCAGAGTTTGTCGCCACCATTGCCAGCGTTAACGCTAGCCGTCAATACCACCACAGCGCCCATAGACACTCATCCATGTGCTTGAGAAACCACGGCTCTGCCACAGTGTAAGTCAATGCCCTATCCATTTTTCAGATGCGGTGTCAAGGTCTTGTCATGCGAACGTTATTTGAGAAACTCTCAGACTCTACTTCGAACTTCTCTTTGTGGCGCCTCCTAGGCGGCAACCCAGAGTAAGGTATCAGATGTCTCTTTAAATTTGTCCTGATAGACCACAAAAAGGGGGACGGTTACGTATACCAAAGTGGACACGAATTTCTCCCATGCGTTTGGCTCCACTGAGGCAGGTAATGCTTTTTGCGTTACTACCAGTATTCTCTGCTTCATGGCCCACCGCTCACCAACTGCCAATTCCTCAATTCACAGCGTTGTTTGTTCCCACCGCATTATTTTGTGAAATTTCTAGACAAATAATGACTAACATCTAAATCAGGATCCCAACAGACCGTGAGGTCCTTCCTACTAATGTCAAGCCCCTTCGTTATGACTTGACTTTGGACCCAAACTTTGAGACTTTCAAATTTGATGGTAGGGTTAAGATTGATCTTGATGTCCAAGAAGCCGGAACCGATTTTGTCACTTTGAATACTATTGATATTGACATTAATTGTGCAAAGATTGGCGATGAAAAGGCTTCCGAGATTGTCATTGATGAGGACAAGCAAACGGCCACATTCAAATTCTCTAGGCCTTTCACTAAGAGAGAGAAGATTGTTCTTGATATTGACTTCACTGGTACTTTGAACGACAACATGGCTGGTTTCTACAGATCGTCTTACCAGGAAGATGGTGTTACAAAGTACTTGGCAACTACACAAATGGAGCCAACCGATTGTCGTCGTGCATTCCCATCCTTTGATGAACCATCTTTGAAGGCTATCTTTGATGTGACTCTCGTTTCTGACAAAGACTTAACTGCATTGTCAAATATGGATGTTAAGGAGGTCAAGGATTTGGAAAACGGAAGAAAGGCAACTGTTTTTAACTCGACCCCATTGATGTCCACCTATTTGGTTGCATTCATTGTTGGTGACTTGCGTTATGTTGAGTCTGATTTGTTCAGAATCCCAGTTAGGGTGTATGCCACACCAGGTTTAGAGCAGCAGGGCCAGTTTTCTGCCGATTTAACTGCTAAGACGTTGGACTTCTTTGAGAAGACTTTTGGAATTCAGTACCCATTACCAAAGATAGACAATGTCGCCATTGCTGACTTCAGTGCCGGCGCAATGGAGAACTGGGGTTTGATCACTTACAGAGTTGTTGATTTGTTGTTCGACGAGAAGAACTCTAACTTGGCCACCAAACAGAGAGTTGCTGAAGTTGTCCAGCACGAATTAGCCCACCAGTGGTTCGGTAACTTGGTCACTATGGACTGGTGGGAAGGCTTGTGGTTGAATGAAGGATTTGCAACTTGGATGTCCTGGTTCTCCTGCAACCACTTTTATCCAGACTGGAAAGTTTGGGAGCAGTATGTTACGGATTCTTTACAACAGGCTATGGCTCTTGATGCCCTCAGAGCATCTCATCCAATTGAAGTTCCTGTCAAGAAGGCTGACGAGATCAATCAGATATTTGATGCAATCTCCTATTCTAAAGGTTCTTCCCTTTTGAAGATGATTTCCAATTGGTTGGGAGAGGATGTTTTCATCAGGGGTGTATCTAACTACTTGAAGAAGCATCAGTACGGAAACACAAAGACGTCTGATTTATGGGAGGCTTTGTCTGAAGCATCGGGACAGAATGTTGTAGAAGTTATGGATGTTTGGACTAAAAAGATTGGATTCCCCGTCATCACTGTTACAGAAGACTCCGCCTCGAACCAGATCCATGTCAAACAAAATCGCTACTTGACCACAGGCGATGTTAAACCAGATGAGGATGAAACTATCTACCCTGTGTTCTTGGCATTGAAGACTGCCAGTGGTGTCGATGAGTCCATTGTGTTGGACTCCAGAGAGAAGTCTTTGACGTTGGAGGGCGGTATTGACTTCTACAAACTCAACGCTGAACAGGTTGGTATTTATCGCACATCCTATTCACCAGAGCGTTGGGCAAAGTTGGGCAAGGCTGGGACTGAAGGTTTGTTGTCTGTCGAAGATCGTGCTGGTTTGGTTGCTGATGCAGGTGCCCTTTCTGTTTCGGGCTACCAATCTACATCGAACTTGTTGTCTCTTGTCAATAGCTGGAAAGAGGAGACAAGCTTTGTGGTTTGGGATGAGATCTTGACCAGAGTTTCAGCCATTAAGAACGCCTGGATATTTGAGGATAAGGAGACGCAAGAGGCCTTGAACTTTTTTGTCAAGTCACTTGTAGAGAAGAAGGCACATGAGATTGGATGGATCTTTTCTGAATCTGATGGCTTTTTGGACCAGAGATTGAAATCTGTGTTATTTGGCTCTGCTGCTGCTTCCAAGGATGAGAAGGCTGAGAAGTTTGCTCTAGAGTCCTTTGCGAAGTACATCGCAGGTGACAAAGCCTCCATTCATCCAAACTTGAGAGCATCCATCTTCAACACTGTCGCAAGAACTGGAGGTTTGAATGAGTACGAGCAAATTCTCAGTATTTACAACAATCCAGTTTCTCCAGATGAGAAAATCACTGCTTTGAGAACCTTAGGTAGATTTGAAGATGCCAAGTTGATTCAAAGAACATTGGGCTATTTGTTTGATGGTACAGTCAGATCACAGGATATCTACATCCCAATGCAGGGATTACGTGCGCACAAGGCCGGTATCGAGGCTCTCTGGGGCTGGGTTGAGTCTAACTGGGATGAAGTCACTAAGAGGTTACCACCAGGCTTGTCCATGTTGGGATCTGTTGTCTCCCTTTGTACTTCCGGGTTTACCTCTGAAGCAAAAATTTCTGAGATTGAAAAATTCTTTTCTAAGAAGAGCACTAAGGGTTTCGACCAATCTTTAGCTCAATCTATTGACACCATCAAGTCTAAGGCCTCCTGGGTCAAGAGAGACCATGAGGACGTCACTGCTTGGTTGAAACAGAACGGTTTCAAGAACTGAGTATATGGAGTATATGCATGATCCCCCACCCCATTTAATGTTACGTTTAACGTTTCGTTCTTTGAGCTGTAATGTTTGTAGATTACTGGATTTATTTCGATCAATGGTTGATTATCGGTTGATCAATATGTTATGTAATCGAGATCGCGGATATTGTTGCCGCTTGCGCGGACGACCAAACTAACAAACACGCAGGCAAGAGTAATTCCAACATCAACACGTTGAGAGCACAATCGTACAGCGCACTCTATTATAGCGCCTTGAAATAGTCGCAATGGCTGATCCAATTAATCGCATCACATCAATGCTTGAAAGCGCGCGGGACCTCACACTAGAGGCCGCTGCTGCCGCTTCAGCCAGGGTCGCCGAAACGCCTACAGTACTAGGTCCAAAGGAAGTATCAGGACTTCTCAGCTCCAAATTTGATCGTGACATCCTAAGGGGCCTTAAGTACGTGATATCGTTGGTCTCATCTGGTCAAGATGCCTCTGAATATTTTACAGATGTGGTAAAGAATGTATCCTCATCCAACTTGAGCATCAGAAAGCTCGTCTACACATATCTTCTGCGTTATGCCGAAAAGGAGAACGATATCGCACTGTTGTCTGTCAATGCAATCCAGAAGTCTTTGGGTGATAAGAATGGGCAGGTGAGATCCTTGGCAATCAGAGTAATGTCAGAAATCAGAATCAGCTCCATTTATCCTATTGTTCTCCTTGGAATTCGAAAGTGTGTTGGTGATACTTCACCAAGTGTCAGAAAGGCATCTGCTGTAGCATTGGTCAACGTTTACAACAATTATGGGGAATCAAGCACCGGAGAGCTTGAGGAGTTTATGAAGACATTGCTGATGGATAGAAGCATGACTGTTTTAAGTTCGGCTATCATATCCTTTAAAACGATCTACCCTCATCGTTACGACTTCCTTCATGGCCATTTCCGTCGCTTATGCAACCTTCTACCTCAATTAGAAGAGTGGTCCCAAGCGTTTTTGATTGAAATTCTTGCCAATTACTGTCGGAAGTTTCTTCCGCGTCCCAAACTCCTGAACTCTGCATCATCGACAGGGGAGTTCATAACTCTTCCTGATAACTATAATGAAATACCGTTTCCTGTTTATGATGTTGAGTTTGATCCTGACCTCAAGCTATTCCTTGACTCTCTAAAGACTCTCATTTACAATAGTAATGAAGCAGTCATTCTTGCAGCCGGACGTTCTTACTTCCATTTATCACCACCAAAGACGTTCAAAGAATCCCAGATTGCTGCTGCCTACGTGCGCAATTTGATCACTTCGCCACCGGAAAGTGCCAACGTCATTATCCAGAGTATTTTATTTATGGCTATGCATGATCCGACTCTCTTTGTCCAGTACGAAAAGAGATTCTATCTTCTTCCAAAAGATCATATCGACAACGCCAAATTCAAGATTAAAATTCTTTCTGCAATATGCAATGAAAACAACATTAAGACTATCCTTCATGAGCTACAGTATTATGCGTTGAACTGTGAAGACCATAGAGTTTGCATTGAGAGTGTGAAAGCTATTGGGATTTGCTCACAAATCAGCGACTACTGGAATTCTAGAACCCTGAAGTGGCTTTTATCGGAGGTTTCATCGCCTAAAAGAGATTCAAGAGTCATCTCAGAGTTACTTACCGTCATCAGATATCTG
Source organism: Petasospora japonica (assembly GCA_030557175.1). Classification (NCBI taxonomy): domain Eukaryota; kingdom Fungi; phylum Ascomycota; class Saccharomycetes; order Phaffomycetales; family Wickerhamomycetaceae; genus Petasospora; species Petasospora japonica. Next base: position 15,500 of record JAKTVL010000062.1, read on the forward strand.
GTACAGCAAAATCCTCGGAGCAATGTTCGCACAGTTTCCCGTCTTGCTCTGTTACTTGATAATGCTGAACTTGCTGATGCAGCTAAAGAGTCAATCATTTGGTTAGTTGGGGAATTCGCTGGAGTGGCTCCGAAAATTGGCCCAGATGTCCTCAGAAAGCTGCTCAAAAACTTTACCTTTGAGACAGGTCCTGTGAGGTACCAGATAATGTTACTTGCAGCTAAACTATTCTCTTATAGTCTTGAGAAACACAAGGAAGATACTGGCGACGCAGCCTTAAAAAGTTATGACTATTCTGGCATAGTCCCCCAAATGTTCGACTATGTTATACATCTTGCCCGCTATGACGACTTCTATGATACCAGGGATCGTGCAAGAACTCTGTATTCGCTCTTGGGTACGAAGGGACAGCCGGTTCAGCTGGCAGCTCTGCTCCTCCAGGCTCCAAAACCCGTTCCTCTTGTGACAATGCATAAAATAACAGACCCACTGGACAGGGCAAAATATTATGACCACACTACTTCACTTGAGGTTGATGATATCATCAAGCAGTACAATGCTCTCCCTGATTGGTGTGATCCATCTCTTCTTCCAGGAAGTGATATTAGAGATTCTATCGAGGTTAAAGAAGTGATTAAAAGCTTCTCACAGCATTCGATTTCAAACGGAAACCAGGGACCTCGCTTTGGTAATGGCTCTGATTCGAGTCATCAAAATATAGCTTCGCAGCCTCAAAAGGAAAGAAAATACAAACTGCAAAGTCTTGATGAGTTTTTTGCTGACGAAGATCCTGAGCTTCCTGCCAATAAGACTGTGAGGAGAATTATTTACGAGGATAGTAGTGACGAGGATGATGTCAACGAGGAGGAAGAGGATGATTACGAGGATGATGATGACAATGAAGAAGGAGGAGGAAGCACTGAAGATGGGGAAGAGACTGAAAGCGAAAATGAAGGGGAAGAAGAATGAGGGTATTTAAAATGGAGCGGGTTGCAACTAATATTAGTCTACAGCTCTCATATTTTATAGGATTCATTGGGCATGTTCACTTTATAAAACAGCATCAAATAGATCTAGAACGTAGTTCTCTTCCTCAATTTTTGGGTAAAAAGCAACAAGCGCATCCACCTGCTGAACATACGCAGAATTGTACACCCTCCAGAATGGCTTTCTCACTTTACGGGCTGGATGGAAGAGACCGTTCCAAATATAGTTCATGACATATGCAGGCCCAACTGCGTTACGAACACCGTCAATACCTTCAAGAATTCGGGCAATGACATGAGGTGAGGTCTCGTACAAATTTGGAAGCAGAAGATTTAAGAAGTGTAAAAAAACATCTTCTCTACCAGACCCAATACATCCAAGAGCAATTTGCCGGATAACAGTTGCTGCAGTCTGACGGTGAACTTGGTCTCTGTCTGTCATGGCATCTTCCAATAGTGGTGCAACAGCATAGACATAGTCAATCGAAGAATCACCGATGTATTCAAACATAAAAGTCATTGCTTTTAAAACACCGTTCTGTACGTTGGTCTCAGGAGTTCTATACTCATTCATCAAAGCAGGTAAAACAGTAAATGGTGAACAAATTTCAGCAACAATTCCGATAGCAACCGCTGTACAGACTCTCAGCTGTCTCTCTTGCACTCTCAAGTTATTCAGAAGAGTCACTAAAACATCTTGGGGACCAACAGCTTTGGCAATGTAGCCGAAAGTGTTGTTTGCCGCCCTTCTGATGCTTCTTCTTGAACTCTTCAGCATATCCAAAAGTTCAAAGCAAATACGCATCCACTCCTTCGGAGAGACATATTCCGCGCCACGGTCTGCAATGCGTCCAACAAGGTCAATTGCATTCTCTTGGACTTTCTCATGTCTATTTCTCAGAATTGGCGTCAGGTGAGGAAGAAGCTGGTTCACGGGTGGCTGCAAGGCTGAGATACCAACTACAGTGGCAATGCTCTTCAAGGCACCAAGGATAGAACCCAACACTTCGGGGAACACTTCACCAAGCGATTCGTACAATACTGTAGACATCTTGTTCAATATGTCGTCTTCTTCACAAGATTTAATCACTGGCGCAATCATACCAATAAAGTCTGCTGCTTGTTGTCGAACTTCAGGGTTTTTATTCTTCAACCTGTGAAGGATTGTGGAGATTATTGGACCAATAAATGGTTTCACTCGCCTATCTAACGAGATCACAACAGTTGAAAATCCTCGAAGAATAACTGAGTCTGTTGTTGTGGCGGTCTGTTCTTGGTATGCAACCAACAATCCATCAATAAGTCTCTCCTCTGTTCTCTCTGAGAGTCCTGCAGATCCCCAATTTTTGACAACTCTCTCCACAGTCTCCACACCCATCTTACGAAATGGTTCTGACTCATCTCTCAGTATGTTCAGCAAGCGCTCCACAATATCAGGGACACCACACTTCTCAGAAAGTACTACAGTGGTATCAATTACAGCCTTTGAAGAACGACGATCAAGAGCAAGCCGTCTTACCCAGAAATTTTTGAAAAGAGAAGGGAGAACTTGCTTCTTTAAATATCCTGGTTCCACACCTTCTGTAGCTGCACATTGCTCCACAACACGCAAGACAGTCTTTTTCATCTCCTCATCTGGCGAACTGAATTCACGAAGAACAATTCTCATGATTTCTTTTGTGTAATGGGAAGCATACTCAGGTTCCATTAGCGGAATAATATTCCCAATACATCTCAAAAATGCTGCAAGACCCCTTCCACGATGCTTACGGATCCCATTCCACAAAGGCTCAAGAACCTGCTCGAATGACTCAATGCCATAAGGGGAAGAAGCTTCTGCCAATGAGCTGAGAGCATTAGCCGTCATTATTCTAACTGAAAGCTGCTCGTCAGTAATTCCATTAGAAATGCAATCAACCAACTCGTTCAAGTGAGGAAGAACACCACAGCCGACCAGCACAGCAATCTGTTGAATGGCTCTATTGCCTGTGTGTCTTGCCTGCCAAGATTTTTTGGAGTGGCAAACAGCTTTGAGGAAGGGCAATATTAAAGGAATCCCCAGCGCACTTGCAATAACAGCAAGCGCTCTTGCTGTGGTATTTCTCACATATTCATCACTATGATCGATATCTGGTCTCACTATGGATATCATATGAGAGAGTCCTGCTGCTTTTGACAAGTTGGAAATGATTTCACGGCCTTCCATTCTGGTGATGTAATCCTCATCAATCAAAAGTGGAGAGACGACAACGAGGATCTTATGTGTGTATGGTCTGATCATATCATCAAGCTTGAAAAGAATTCTATCAATAACCTTCACAAGTAAGTGACGCTCTTGATCATCAAGTCCTTTTTCGAGAAGAAGAGGGAGAATTTGATTGAAGAGGGCCTTAGCTCCAAACTGGCGGGCACCATCCGTTATCTGTCTCATGGCAAGTTTACGGACCGCTGGAGTCCCATTTTTAACCTTCAAAAGCAATCTCATAATTTTCCTCTCTTTAATTTCATCCAGAGAAAGTTCTTTATCTGTCTTGTTGTCCATGAGCTTCCCAAAGTACTTGGTATCTTGTTCTTTGAAGAACTGAAGGTCTTTCACGCCAGGGACCTCAGTAATCAACGACTCTTTCATAGCACTTGAGACCACATGGCTCTCCTCGGGTGGAAAATACCCTTCAATTGGAAGATTCTCTGATACGACGTCTAACTCTTTATTCCAGCGGGACTTCTTCGTTGTTGCTTCTGGAGCGGACTCTTGTGGAGAATCACCGTCGATAACATCAGCACCGACATCCCATCTTCTCTTCCTCGTTCTTCTCGGTGGAGTTTTATCTCCATCATCCTGATTAAATGACTCGACCTCTGTTATCTTCCTCTGTTCTCCTCTTTGTTCTTCTTTATTCTTTCTCCGTACCTCAGACTCGTGTTCTCGTAGCTTTGCAAGTTCTTCATCCGTGATGTTTGGGTCTCTTTCCGGTGATAGTTCTCTTTCATAACGTTGTTTGTGATAATTACTTTCTCGTTCATACTTTGAGAGTCTCTTCTGGCGATCCTTAAGTGGATCGAAGTCATCTTTCTCGTCGAGAATTGATTCGATGGCGTTCTTTGGCGCTGAGTACTGAGAAACCAAGTTGTGGCCGTTGCCATCACTAGGCCTCTTTTCCTTATGGAAAGCGATCTGATCGTCTTTCATAAATGTTAGATAGTGTTTTAAATTGAATAAATGTCTTAAACTCACTTGACATGGCTCCTTAACTTTTTTTATTCGCTTAGCATCCTTTGAAAGATGGAAGGAGAATAAGCATCAGTTTAGCCTCTGCCAAAAACCAAGTTATAATGGTGTCCAGGTGTATATTTTTAATGAAGACTACATATCCGCAGCGCACAGAGAGCAGACCGTCAACGCGAAAGATGAAGTGGTACGCCTTAATTCATCTCAGTATAATCACATAAGAGTAAGTTTTCCTTGAAAGAGCTGATCCTTCAATATGCATGTTGGAAGAATTGTATCTATTTTCTCGCTTGCCGCATTTGTATTGGCCACGGGGCCAGATCAAGCGCTTCCATCTGAAGATCAACAACAGCTTATAAAAGAGGAAGACTCCCAGCAAAAGCCGCATGAACAAGTACAGGAACTAGAAAGACAGCGCGTCTCATATCCTTACACTGAAAAGCTTGATCTCACTCCACTTCCGAGAAACCATCTCTTCTCGTCATTTAGGTTCACTCTCGAATCTGAAGAGATTGACAGGACCGAGCCATTGCAGTACTCACATTATAAATCCTTCCCAAGATCGATCGCCCCAATAATTGATAACACAAACACAAGAGAGCTTCATATGAGATTTGGTCAAGGCTGGTGGGATCCTGAGAATTGGGGACAACTTCCGAACTTTGGAGCTACTGCTGGCGGTGTCGGTGTTGAGGTCTGGGCTGTCATAGAGGCGAAAGATCAGGAAGAGAGTTTTGAGCATTGGACTACGTTAGTAAATTCGCTTTCGGGATTGTTCTGCGCCTCTCTAAACTTTATTGACAAGGCGAAGACTGTTTATCCTTTGAATTCTTTTGCCCCTAATCGTGGCATACCGCTCTTCAACGGAAACAATTCTTTGTTCCTTTTGAGAGCTTCTCTTCCTTCGGAGCCAGTGTGTACAGAGAACTTGACACCATTCATGAAGTTCCTTCCGACGCGCGGTAAGGCAGGACTTTCCTCTCTTCTTGATGGACACAGATTATTCGAATCTGAATGGCACATGATGTCTGTGGACATTGAGACAGAGTGCACAAACGAAGACCTCTGCAAACTCGTTATGACACAACACATAGACGCAGTTGTGGATGCTGCCAGAGTCCTCAGAGCAAAAAAGAGTCCAATTCCAAGGCCTCTTTCAGGTAATGACTTGAAATGTGACTCTGGAAAACCGTTAGATGCATTTCAATGTTTCCCCATCAATCAGGAAGAGAAGATCTCTTATGGGCTCTCTGATATATTTGGTCGTTCTATCAAAGGCGGTAGCTTGATCTCAGAGGTGGGATCACGTGTTTGCGTCCATGCTCCGCCAGACTGGGATGTCTATCTCAATTTTGATGGTGGTAATTATGGCACTGGAGACAATTGCTTTGATATTTCAGAGTCATTTGAGTACAATATCCATTTGAGCTCTTCCAATAGCTTCAACGTGAAGACACCAGACCTCGCCCCTGTTTTGGTTTCAAGATCACTCACGGGATATGGCCAAGATAAGGGCGGTATGAGAACTGTTTTTACCAATAACTTGTATGAGGAGGTTCATTTGGTGTATTTGGAGTCACTGCCGTGGTTCATGAGAATCTACCTTCACACTCTAACTGTTTCGGGTACAAATAACACGGATGACGTGATCCGCTCCATCTACTATCAACCGGAGTCAGATCGTAAGAGGCCAACGCATCTTGAATTTGAAATTGTCATTCCACCAAAGTCTACTATCGTGACTTCTTACTCCTTTGACAAGTCTCTTCTTCTTATTGCCGAGTATCCACCAGATGCCAACCACGGTTTCTCCATAGAACCAGGCGTCGCAAAGGTTCTTGGTCCTGTAAGTTATGAGCTACGTACGTCCCCTGTGTTACTTACGCTTCCAACTCCTGACTTCAGTATGCCATACAACGTCATTATCTTCACTGCTACGGTAATGTCCCTGACATTTGGTACTGTCTTCAACCTCCTCTTCAAGAGAACTGTATTGGAAGAAGAAGCTGATCTTGTCGATGAGTTGATGAGTCCGAAGAACAGAATAAGGTCCAGAGTGCAAGCCTTTAAGGCAAAACTCGTAGCAAAAATGACGGGAGGAGCGCCGTCTGTTGTTGAAGGTAAAGAAGAATCATCTACATAGTTTCCCCACAGAAAAGATGTATAGCAAACATATCATTAATCTATAGTAGAATCACGTTATCACTTGAGACCAATTTTCAAATCCTTGAGGATATTAATCAAACCATTATCGTTATTTTCCAACCATTTGTCTAACTTCATTCTGTGATCCCTTAGAAGTTCAGTTTGAGGCAATGGCCCATAATTTGTAGAATTCATCAAGAAATCGAATAGTGGATTCCAGAGATCTTGTTGCCAATACCTCTTAATTGGACTTGCTAACACGTGCTTCTCTCCATTAAACTTAGTCTCAATGAAAGTTCCGAATAGCATTGTATGGATGATTCCTGCAACACCAAAGTAATCAGCTTGATAGGTCCAAGTTTGTTTATTTCTCATCTCTGGACAATCTTGGGAATCAGCCTTCCAATTACATTTGAATTGAACATTTTTTGGGAAGAGTTTTGTATCAATAGATCGTCCAAAATCAATCAACTTGATTCCTCTCGTCTTCCAATCCTTTTGTTCTGCATGATCATAATCACCTCCAAGTCTAAGCATACAGTTGTCAGGTTTTAAGTCACCATGCATAATTCCAACCTCATGTAGTGACTCAATTACTTTCAATAATTCCAGCGCGAAAAACACCACAAGAGCTTCATCAACTGCTCTCCCTGCTGATCTGTAAAGGTTCACCACATCTAGAATGGTTCCCCTTTCTATGTAGTCAAGAATCAAGTAACTCTCATCTTCGTAAAAATGTAACTCATTAGGAACGACGATTGATTGCAACACTGTGTTTCCGTGAAGCCTCTTCTGTATTTGAATCAAGATGTAATATTCCCAAGCACTCGATGGTTTCTGACACTTGATGGCTTTCAAGTCTCCTGTCATGTTCTCAGCAAGGTAAACGCATGCAAATCCACCTTCACCAAGTAAGGTTTTCAGGTTATAGGGATCTTTTGTGCCTTCAAATTGAACAAAGACATGTTTGGACTGTTTCTGGTTGAGGGATTTTTTCAAAGTCATAGACAAGTTCATTGGAGAAGAGTACTGATAAAAACCCCTATATGAATTCAAAGATGGATTCAAATCTGATAGTAGCATTTCTCTCAATTTCTCATCATCTGGTGTCACAATGCATATTTTCTTTATCAAAGACTGCAATTCAGTATCATCCAGTTTTCTTTTCTTTTGATCCACAGTCTCAGTCAAGTCATTTGGAACAGTTCGAGTGAGTTGTTCGGTGTAATCATCATAAATGAACTCATCAACATCATCATCAGCTTTTTCATATGGATTCTGATTAAATATTGAGTAAATTTCATCTCTTGCCTCTTTTGTATAAAGAGTGGCGGTTGGAGAAGCTCTTTTTTTCAAATTGCCTCGATTTAAATGGATTGTCTCATTTGTGGACAAAGCTTCAACTTCTCTCCCTAAAGGTACTTGGAACTTGGGCTTTTCTGTAACTACTTCCTCAGTAACCTCTTCCACACTAGTTTCGGCAGTCATTTCTGCATCTTTTTTGTAGACGCCCCTCATCATAGCTAAAACTTCCTGGACACAGAACTCCTCACCAGGGGTGTATAATAGATCAAAGTTCATATCAACTTTTTCAGTTTTCTTTCCAGGGATCTCTATCAACTTGTATACTGAAGCCGATGGTAAGTTTGATGAATCCTGGAATACTGATACCTTTGGAGCCTTGTGCCTTGGTGTAGCATGATCTTGAGGCAAAGTCTGTCCAACCCATATAGAAGCTTCCAGTCTGTTCTCTTTGTTTCTGAAATTAGATGATTTCAAGCTATCCCAACCACCTATGTTAAGGATTTCTGAGGTATTTTCGGGGTCATTAAAGATGTCAATCCTGCTCTTTGATGTGCTCCTCGTTACTGTTGATGATGTAAACAGAGATTCTCCGCTTTTCAGTGAGAGAGCAGCTCTAACTGGGAATACGGGTGATTCGGATCCCGTTGATATCAATTGTTGGGCTTCATACCTTGCTTTAAATTCCTCAAATCTCCTTTGGAGTCGTATTAGTGGTCTTGCCTGTTGTTTTATTCCTTCGTCGTACACTTGAATTGCCTGTGCGCTCTTTCCAACAGCTTCGAGATAGTTGGCGTATTCTTCGTAGTACCCAGCAAGCAGCTTTCCGATCTCCTTTCTTGCAAGGTATATAAATATGTCTCTTGGATTCTCTGAGTATTTGGCGTAGCTTAGCCAGACCCTCAAATATCTCGGATCATTCTTGTAATAAGGAGTATCTCGAAACTCTGATGTGCATCGTTCTAAGAGTTGAAGCAATCCACTTTCCACAGATTGGCCCGCCGGGAAGTTCTTCAGGGTCCAGTCAATGTAATCTAAATACGGTTGTATAGGATCATCTAATTCGTCAATCTGGTTTAATTGTTCCTCGATCTTGGTTCTTTCTTCGAGCTGCTGTTGTTTAAGCTGAGTGTGTGGCACTGAAAGGATCTGCTTCAGCGCCAAGGCTGAGCGACCTTCTGGAACTGGTTCTATGTTCTCCTTATGGGCCTCGATAATATCAAAATCAACCCCGTCAGTCATAATCTTCGTAATGGCGCTCTGAAAGGTCTGAAGAAGAAGAAACATCATGTAGCGGAACCACGAGTTTTTGTTTGTTTACGTTTCGTGGCCGCTACAAAAAGTGGATAAATTCATCCGCACACCAACTAGCCGCTTATAACTATTTTATTGTATTTTAATTATCATGAACTAACAGTCTTAAAGGATTCTTTTCATATTCTTTGTTTTTGTATGAAATGGAACCAGTTCTTTGACGGAAAAATGGGTTTTTGAATCTAATATTATCTCAATCATTAAAGATTGAGTTTTCCCCAATTACAACACACAATATAAACCTTGCATCTTGAGCAGCTAGTAACCGAGAAGCCTTAAAGTTCTGCAAGAAAAACCGATATCGTGTTACCATCCGTGATCCAGTTATTCCAGGATTATGAGGTCCATAAACTTTTACAAAAAATTTGCCGAACTTTGTTTACGAGGCCTCTCACCCCACAGCGAGCCATAATGTATATTGAAATCCCCCGCCTGATAAGGACACACTGCAGCCAAGCACCCTTGTTTTCCCACAAACATCGGTCCAACCGCTCTCTCCGCACTCAATTTACGAGCAGCAAGGAGCTTAGTTCGGAGCCTCAAGCTAACAAACCAGAGCATATTCATATATTCTTCATATTCCACTAATGACAACCCAAGAGGAAAGCCTCCTTCTACGGCCCGATCCCATGCATGAGCCGCCCCGCCAGCAACAATTGGTATCCTCTGCAGTCGCAACTTCGGAAGAATCATGCCCACAGTCTCCCTCCAGAACGAGCAGCATGGTATCATTCAATAGTCTATCTGAGGTTTCAGACTCAATCAACCCGCATCGCTCGCTCGCATACATCGTAATGCTGTCCATTATTGTGGGCGGATTACAACTGGCATGGTGTACCGAGTTCTCTGAGGGAACACCTTTTCTTCTATCATTAGGGATATCAAAGGATACACTGGCACTTATATGGATTGCCGGTCCCTTAAGTGGATCGTTGGGGCAGCCTATCATTGGCATCCTAAGTGACAACTCTGAGAACAAGTCTGGGCGCAGAAAGTCCTTCATCATTGGCGGTTGTATAGCAACATCTTTCTCTCTCTGGTACCTCAGTCACTCCACGGACATCATTGCATTCTTTCTGCCAAGTGGAACTAGCACAGAGAGAATAAAGCATTTCACGATACCATTTGCCGCGTTTGGAGTGTATTTGTTGGATTTCTCCATCAGTGCTATCCAGGCTGCATCAAGAGCATACATTGTGGATAACGTTGCGGCATACCAACAACAGATTGCAAATGCAATGGCTGCGGTTATGATTGGAGGTTTCAACATTATTGGGTATTTTCTTGGATCTATCAATTTACTGAGTGTGTTTCCCTTCCTTGGAAACACACAGTTCAAAGTGCTTGCCTTAATTGCTAGTTTGGTGCTGATAATCACAACAGTGGCATCGTTACTCTACGTCAAGGAAAGGGACCCGACCGTGGATGTTGTGATAAAGGCTGAGAGAAAAAGAAATATGAAGAGAATGAAGGAACTTGGCATTGACAATCCAAGTACGATATGGGGACTTTTGGTGTCGTTGTACAAACAGACGAGCCATAGCATTACTCGTCTTCCGCCACAAGTTAAACTTGTTTGTTATGCAGAGTTCTTTGCTTGGATTGGATATTTTCCTATGCTGTTTTACACTACAACTTATGTTGGCGAACTCTATAAGTACGAGTTTTACCAAAACAGAGATCCATCGTTACCTCCCTTGACTCAAGATGAGCTTCAACAACTTTTAGATGCAAGCACGAGAAGAGGAGCTACCGCACTATTATTACATTCCATAACATCTTTTTTTGTGGACTTGTTATTACCTCTACTTGTTCAACCTTTCAATCATGAGATTATTGCAGAAGAAGAAGCTGCATTGATTGGTGCTAGTCCCTTGGGAAAATACCTTGAAAAACTTCGTTTAAAACTGACGTGGTGGCTAACAGTGAGAAATTCTTGGTTCTTATCACATATTCTGTTTATTATTTGTATGACTGCAACCCTATTTATTAGATCATCTCTTGCTGCTATTGTCTTATTTGGATTCTTGGGCATAACATGGGGTAACGCACTTTGGGCTCCATTTGTTTTGATAAGTGAAGAGATTGCCCGGATTAAGGAGATAAAAGCCAGGATACACAAACAAAAGACTGTAATGCCAGAAGGATTAGCTTTATACAACAAGGATGTTGCTGAGAAGTTTGAGAATTATGAACATGAGGCTGGAATCATTTTAGGAATTCATAATTTCTTTGTGGCAGCACCGCAAGTAATCAGTTCGTTACTGAGCAGTATTCTTTTCAGATTTCTTTCTAATGGAAATAATGGTAACGATGGAAGTTATGACGATAGTTTGGGATGGGTGTTTAGATTTGGTGGAATTGCGGCTATTGGTGCATATATCCTTTCTACGAGGCTGAAGACCAACGAGGAACTATTCAAAGAGGAGGAGGGGCTTTCACCTGAAGCCTAGTTGCAACTGGCAAATGGGCTATGCTCCCGAAAATGTGTATAAAGATACCATAATAGGACCTCTCATGATCCAACTTCGTATTAGTTTGGGCCCCAATAAACCTGACCTTGTCTCAGGCTGTTGGTGCTGTACGGGTGTGCGCGGTCGGGTCAGCTCGGGACTCGGACCACTTCTATTTGCCATATTTTCACGTGCGAAGAACAAACGTGGAATTCAAGAGGATCAAGAAAAGACAGCAATCGTCACTTTGAAGATTTAGTGTTTCCCAGACGCTGGGATAACTGCTAGACTGTGGACAAGCTTCACAATTGGTTTTTTTGGCATATAGATCTGTCCCTTTGCCCATTTTGGAACTCTTCTTCTCCCGGAGTTTCACCCAGGAGAACAACCGACCCCATCGCATTCCAAGTCCACCGTTCACGCTGTAAAAATGGCACACCAAGGCCTTGACAAAGAGGAGCGGAACCTCTCAGGAATTCTCAAAACTGCCTCTTTAACAAATATCTTTGGCCGAAAGCGTGGATTTGATTCCGACGCTGAAGGTGATGGCTCCGCCATGAACAATGACAGCTCAGATAATGATGAGGAAGAGCAATCCTCCTCACACAAGAAGCGCAAAACACAGCGTGACGTTGAAAGAGCCAAGTTTCTTGAGAACGAGCGCAATTTCGAAGCCGAACTTCCAGAGGAATACAGAAAGTTTAGACCAACAGGTTACAGATTCAAGCTCCCTGCAAAAGACCGGCCAATCAGAGTTTACGCCGATGGTGTCTTCGATCTCTTCCATCTCGGACACATGAGACAATTGGAGCAGGCCAAGAAGGCACTACCGAATACTGTGCTCATTTGTGGTGTTCCATCAGATGTCGAAACGCACAAGAGAAAGGGCCTCACTGTACTGAGTGACTACCAACGTTGTGAAACCCTCAAACACTGCAAATGGGTCGACGAAGTCATTCCAGGTGCCCCATGGTGTGTGACACCTGAGTTCTTGGAAAAACATAAGATTGACTATGTTGCCCATGATGACCTTCCATATGCCTCTGCAGATTCAGATGATATCTACAAGCCAATCAAAGAGAAGGGAATGTTCTTGACAACACAAAGAACCGATGGTGTCTCGACATCCGACATCATCACCAAGATCATCAGAGATTATGACAAGTACCTCATGAGAAACTTTGCTAGGGGAGCCACAAGACAAGAACTTAACGTGTCATGGTTCAAGAAGAATGAGCTTGAATTCAAGAAGCACATCAACGACTTCAGATCTTACTGGAAGAAGACCAATGAGAACTTCAATAACGCCTCAAAAGACCTCTACTTTGAAGTTCGTGAATACTTACTCAAGAAATCTGTACAGAAGGACAACAAAAAGAACTCGTCAGCTTCTTCATCAATGCGTGAACCAAGCCCAGCCGCCGAGTTTGCAGCTAACTTCACCGGTGACATTCAACAGAGAAGAAGACGTGTAACGAAGTCACCATCTTTCATTGATAGTTTCAAAGACTGGATGCAGAAGACAGATAACGAAATGTCTGAAGACATGTCATCAAAGGCCGAAAGCACAAGCAGTCCAGAATTAAAGCCTGTAAAGGGTAAGAATGCTACGACTTCATCCAAGGCTAGATCCAAGAAGTCAAAGGAGACATTGAGGCCTGAAGATGACGACAACAGCGATGTTGAAGACATTGATCATGATGACAACAAGACTCTCATCTCAGATGGTAAATAGGCATTCAGTGATTTAATAACTACTATTGGCTAGCGTATTGTCAAAGATATTTGCAAACTTGGACCAAAGAAAAAAGAACGTAGAAACTGTTCTAGGCCTTTTGTGGAGACAAGTGTGCTCTTACCAGAAAAAAACTGGTAAGCCCTTCTTCCCAAGTTGACCTTCTAGAACTTTTCGTGGTGAAGATGGTCTGCATCTGCCATGAAAGGCACCATACCGCCCCTGGAACGGCTAGCACTGTTGAAGATCACCACCACCACCATCTGTTTTATTCCTTTGTGGAAAATTTGGACTCGTTTATTCTAGGATGCCAGAAATGACCCAGTCAGTAGCCAATATTAGATACCTTGAGCCGGAGACTCTGCGGACATGGTTCACAAAGGGTTCAGCAACAGGAAAGGGAAAATTCGTTGTCGTGGATGTGCGGGATAGTGACCATATAGGTGGACATATCAGAGGTTCACTACATTATCCTTCATCATCCCTCTCAAGACAACTGGATGAGCTTATTGAGAAGGTGCGATACTCCGATGACATAGTATTTCATTGTGCCCTTTCACAACAGCGAGGACCTTCAGCGGCTATGAAGGTCCTACGAAGCACGGGGGATGGAGTTTTAGATGGCAAGAGTATATGGGTACTGAGAGGAGGCTTCACAAGGTGGCAGGAACTCTACGGTGAAGATGAAGAGATGACTGAGGCATATCAAAAGGACCTTTGGAAATTTGGCTACTGACTCTCTTCTCTTAATATTTTAATTTCTTCTGTTTTGTTCAAATTTTATGCTAGATAGTAATTTCAAACAAACATAAGACTGATTGAACATGAGTAAATTATGAATTGAGTAAATTATGAATTGGATACAAAAAACAACGGTTATCCTCTATAGTGTTTGACCAGGAGTATAGTTACTGTAGTTTATGTGCATGTATGTGCTTTTTGCTATAAGCTTTCAACGAGAAGTGTCAGAGTTGTCATTCTTGTCAATAGACCCCTCCTCATCAACCTTCTCATAGTTAGAGGTAATATGGGACTTTGTGCGTGTAGCTTCGATGGCGTTCTTCTCAATCTGGGCACCCATGTTGACACTATCCTCTGGCTGCTTCTCCTGAACTCTTGAACTCTTCTTTGGAACTCTAACCAACCAGTAGAAAAAGAATGCACCAATGATGTTGATGAAAATGTAGGCAATGAAAATACCAACATCTCTCCATCTATGAGAGTAATTAATCCCGACAGAAGCCAAGAAGTCATCAGTAGAGGACATAGGGCAGAAAGAACACGATGTAGTAGATTCAGGATCATCGATGTAACCAGTACCAGCAGCAGCAATATAATCAGCCAAATACTCTTTACATGTCTGACCAGATGGTGGGACCAACGTTCTAAACTCGTCAGCGCCACAAATGACACTGTTATGTGCCAAGCTATTGGCCAAGAAACCTTCAATGAAATAGGTCAGAGGTGACACACGATACATGAACACCCAGAATCCTGGCATGGCCTCCTTAGTGACCAAAACACCACAGAAAGTCAAACAGAGGGTGAACATCAAGGAAGCCAAGTTACCAGCAGAGTCAACAAGCTCAAGTGCTGCCTGCGTGAAGTGAGCCATAGTACCAATGAAGATGAAGAATAATATAGTGAAGAACCAACCGTAAGCACCTCTGGCGGTAACTTCATCGTTTGGAACGGCATTTTCATAAAAGGCAGGTGGGTAGTAGAAACACAGGAAACCAATAGTACCAACAACGACATTGAATGGAATTTCAGCAATGACTTGAGAAAGTATAAATGCCTTCCAAGAGAATGTCTTGGATGGACGTTCTCTTGTCTCATACAAATCTCTCTGGGCAACAAATGTAGGAAGAATCTGTTGCAGCAGCGGGTTGAAAACAACTAAGAACATGAAGAGAGCAAACATCTGGTTCTGCAGACCCTGTATAGAGTTGTCAGCCTTGAAAAAGATGAAACCAATGAAAATAGAAGAGGAAACAGACAAGAACAACTTAGCCCATGTGTATGATGGGGTTCTCCAGAAGTATTGGAAGACTCTCACAGTGACAACAACAACTTGAACAGGGAAGGAAGCAGCAAACTCTTCGTGACCAACTGTGTCGTCATAAGGCAATTTAACAAGTTCTTTCTCCATATGATCCAGTTCGTCCAAGACAGCCTTACGCTCATCAGACTCCAGCCAAACCTGGTGATAATCCTGGTTAGCGTGAGAACCTGGAGCAGCACCAATAACATGCAACATCCATTCAGCTGGATTGGCACTAGGTGGACAAGGAGGAGCACCATATTTCTCAAAGTAGTCAATCAAGGTTTGTGAATTCTCACCCAAGTCACCAAAGTAGACTGTACGACCACCTCTGGCCAAGAACAGTAATCTGTCAAATTCTTGCATCAAGATAGCAGAAGGCTGGTGAATAGTACACAAAATAGCCTGACCGTGGTTGGCAAGCTTTCTCATCAACTGACAAATAGACCAAGCAGTTTGAGAATCCAGACCAGAAGTAGGTTCATCGAAGAAGAGCAGCAATTTTGGCTTAGCGGCGAGTTCAACACCAATAGTCAATCTCTTTCTCTGTTCAACGTTCAAACCTTCACCAGCAACACCAACGACGGCATCAGCATACTTCTCCATGTCCAAGATTTTGATACACTCTTCAACATAAGCTTCTTTCTCAGCCCTGGAAACAGAAGATGGTTGTCTAAGATAAGCAGAGAACCTGAGAGCCTCACGGACAGTAGCAGTGGCCAAGTGCAAATCTTGTTGCTGAACGTAACCAGTAGATCTCTGGAAAGATGAGTCTCTCAAACGACCATTGACAAACATGTTACCAGTGACGACACCCATAGTAACACGATTAGCCAAGACATCAAGCAGAGTAGTCTTACCAGCACCAGAAGCACCCATCAAAGCAGTCAATGTACCGGGCTTGACCCAACCATCAACACCACCAAGAATCTCTCTATGTTCTTTCTTGATCTTGACAGTGTAATGAACATCTCTCCAGTGGAAGATGTCTTTACCGGCTTGAATAGCATCGACATTCTTATCAGACTCGTCTTGCTCAGTAATCTGACGACCCTTTCCAGCCTCCAAATCATTAACGACAGCGTGCTCCTTTTTGAGCTTCTTCAAAGTAGAACGTTGGAAGAGAATAATTTCACCCTTCTGCTTGGCAGACTCATTGTATTCGGCGAAGACCATGTACGTAAACAAGAAGAAAATAGTGAAAGCAATAAGGATACCCCAGTTTCTCCACTTGTGAGTGTTCTTGTAAGAGTAAGCCATTTCCAAGTAACGATCACCATCGACAGTATGAGACCCAGGAACAGCACCAACAGAGTTACAGATCCAAGAATCTTCAGACCAACCAGGATGTTTTGCTGGGTCATCAGGCAAATAACTGGAGCATGGGAATTTTCTATCGTGGAACTCATTGGCCATAAGAGATTCAAAGGCATAAGCCAATGGGTCGAGGTAGTTGATCCAACGACACCAACCAAGCATGTCATTAACTGGGAGAGTGAAACCAACAAACATGGACAGAGCAAGCAAGATAATATGAGCAGGGACGACAGCCTCTTGGAATGTGCTAGCCGCAGAACCGATAAGTCTGAAGAAATGGGACATGGATAATGTAGCTGTGATGTTAACAAGGAAGTAGAAGAAAAAGCGACCAGGATCTCTTCTAAAGTTCACCATGAAGTAGTAGATAAGATTGAAGACAAGGGCGGTAATGGCCTTAGATGGCAACTGCGACAAGACAGAAGCTAAGGCATTAGCAGATGGGTGGTAGAGAGCATACTGTTTGTGTTTCTCAACAACTGGTCTAGCCTCAAAGAGTGTCATAATCTCCAAGAAACAAGAGAAACCGTTGAACAAACAAGCAAAGAACATGGCAGCACCTCTATAGTAGAAGGAGGCGGAGGTATCAGGAAGGTTGTAAAAGATGGAGCACAAAACCAAAGCCATCAAAGAGTTAGCGCCAACAGAGAATGCATGGAAACCTATATCATTTCTAATTCTGTTGAATTCACGTGTAAGCAGATACTTTGTCTGCATATTGAAGGAAACAGTGTATGATGATGTGTTTCTGACTCTCTTAGATTGTCTCGAGTGCTTAGCATCGTAGATCTCACTTCTGACATTACTAGCTTGGTTTTCAGCAAGAGATTTGTCAATCTCAGAGATAAGTGCAGCATACTCTGGAGACTTCTTCCAATATTCTTCAAATTCTTTTGGAGTTCTTGGAACTTTCTTCTCATAACCAGGGAGAGGAACTCTTTCCCTTGGAGAAGTGACAGAAGTCAAGAAATCAGCTGTGGTTTGACGAGCAGGACAATCCCAACCCATCTTGACAAAGTAGTCCTTGGCTTCGTCGGCTCTACCAAAGTAAATCTGGTAACCTTCGTAGAGAACAGAAACCTTGTCAAACAAGTCATAAGCATCCTGAGAACACTGGTAAATGGCAATCAATGCGGTTGTTTCCAAGACGTCAGCAGAAGTTCTCAAGGCTCTGATGAACTCAAGAGCAGTAGCGGCATCCAAACCTCTTGTAGCGTTATCCCAACACTGCAATCTGGCACCTGCAAGGGAAACCTCAGCAATGGAAACTCTCTTTCTTTCACCACCCGAAACACCACGGACCAATTCAGAACCAACCTTGGTGTTCTTTGTGTGGGACAAACCATATGTGGCCATGTAAACATCAGTCAAAGAGTTTGCATATTGCTCTCTGCTGATACCAGTAATTCTGTTTTGAGGAGTTCTAAACAACGCGGCTGTGGACAGAGTTTGCCAAACAGTCAAATGTGGGAAATGGATATCAGTTTCAGCGTTGTAGACAACCTCACCTCTAAAGTGGTTCTTGATCTCCTTCTGCGTAAGCCCCTCATAAGAAATCTCGGATTCCTTACCAATGTGGAAACCGTGAGTGTTTGCAGCAATCGACTTCAACAGCGTAGTACAACCAGAACCTGGTCTTCCAAGAACAACGACAACCTCACCTGGCTTGATGACGGCGTCCATTGGCTTGAGGATATCAAATTCATTCGCGCTCCGCGCAGCCTTAGACGAAAGGAACCTTTTGGCAAACATGGAAGCAAACTTCAGCGGAGCATTCAGCGTCGTTGTCTGGTAGTCAGCATCCGTGGCCTGGCCATACGCTCTCAGCTGCTTATAGGTGACGCCGAGCGTGTAGTTTCTGTAGTGGTCTGGGTCCTTGTCCATCAGCGCCTTGAAGTTCTTGATCCAGAAACGAGAGTTGAACGAGTCGCTGTTTGGGTCCAGACGTGGGTCAAGCGACGCAATGTTCTCCATCGGGTTCACACCGGGCGCCACAGTCGACACCCTGGACAAACCATCCGTGTGCGACTCGCCAGCAGCAAGTCTGAACCCATCGTCGTTCTCCTCTTGGAACGAAATGTTAGAGTGGTTGGTGATCTGACGAGCAAGCTCTTGCACGTTGGACTCAACGGTGGCGTCGTACCCTCCGTATCTGTCCACGTCCGAACCGTCGTCGTCGTGCTCTAGCGGGTTGTGAGCCTCGTCCACCATTGCAGATATATCTATCGTATCAGTGGCCCTGGACTCAAACTTTGCCCTACGTTGCCTTACGCTACTCTACACCACGGAGCCTTCCAGCGCAAACAGGAGGGGGGCGCCGCGTTGTATTTATTCCATGAGGGGCCAACCACACCGGGATGTTTTTGCTCGGCTCGGGCTGCTTGCTTCGCGCGCCCATCCGAGCCCCGAAACTGGTCTCCAAGCAACGCGACAAAGCGCCTCCAGCCGCATCGGCGCCAGGGCCAGGGCCCGCTCCCTCACAGGCCGCTCTGTCTTTGTCGGGGGTGCTACACGGGCGGCTCCAGGCTGTGCGGTGTGTGTGTGTGCTCTGTCGGCCGTAAGCGCGCGATGGGGCGGCGGCCCCGTCCCATCCCATGCCATCCCGTGATAGCCTGCCCGGGCAGGGGCCGTGCTGCTGGCCGTCTGCTGGCTGTCTGTTTGCTAAATATACATATACTACGTACGAGTCAGCGTGTGCCATGCCGCCCGCCCCAGTCCTGACGGCCAAGCAAACGAGGGTTTTTGGCGCTGTGGCGGGTAAGCAAAGCAAAAACTGTACTGTGCTGGATGGAGCACGCCGCGTATGTTTTGGACGCATGGCGGCCTCGTGGTCTCGTGCTCTTGCTGCTTCTTTCTGCTTCTTTTTCTGACTCACGCTGGCGGCCCAGGCAGCAAGGGCTGAGCAGCGCAGATAATAGATAGAGCCCCACCCGCCCAGTCAGCCGTCGTGCTGATCGTCGTCTCCCAGCATGGCAGCGGCACAGATCTGCGCCGCCGCCATGCTGCTGACAAAGATCGAGAAGCAGTTGTTTTGTTCTACAGGGGGAACACCACACCTTTAACCGCGCGTGCTACGTACGGGACTGGGATTTCTAATCAGCCCAAACCATATTGGACCCTCCTCATTCGTTCAGCAAGGCACCGACACAACCCTCCTTCCCTCCCCAAAGACAGGCTCTAGCGTCCGTCGAGAGAGGACTTCAACCTCTGGGGGGGGGTGCCTACCCCCATCCCCCGCCATTGCGGCTAAACGCTAGGGGCTGCTATGCTAACTGGCCCAGCGCTGCATACGCAGACACACACACAGATCAGCCGCGAGCAACCTCGCTGAGGAACAGATAGCCTGTTCCAGGAGACGACGCAGATCATCACGGATTTAAGAGGAGATGCCTCGGTTTTCCGAGCACCGAAATCCGAGCTCGCCATCCGCTATTTGCGCGTTTTGCGAGCGCGGCGTCTCGGCCGAAGCGTCCAGCACAGCCTCCCGCAAAACAAAAACAAATAAACAAACAAACAGCGTGCGCCGCCCGGGTAGGACGTAGGGCGACGCAGCGAGCTAGGAGACCCAACTGGGGCGAGGGAGAGCCAGCGTACCAGTCCATCCCGCACAGACAGGTTCTCTGGGAACCGTCTCGTCCTCTCCCGTCTTGCCGGAGGAGTTACCGGGCAAAAGCTTCTACACTATGTGTCACCTTAAGGGATGAGCACGCACCCCCCCTTTCCAGCGCCTTGCCGGGCCAAGAGATGTTATCTCTCTCTCTCTCTCTCTCTTTCTCTCTCTCTTCAGCTGCAGATCTGTGTGGCTGTTTGGGTTACCTTATTGGGCCAGAGATATATAGCTCTCGGACCAATACTCGGGTCGGGACCGTGGCTGCGTGCGGGCGGGCGTGCTCGTACCTCATCCGAACACCCGAACACCCTCATTGCCCGTCTCTCGTACAATCTATAACTGCTGGTCCGCAGGCTGCAGCACCAGCTTACACAAAGCGCTCGTTTATCACGTAAACATTAGGTTCATTTACATAGCCGCACAGCGCCCTTCCCCTTCCAAATTTGGCCTTCCCTATATATGCGATACGGGGAGACAGACCTGTGCCAATTTCTCTTCTCCTAGTGAGCGTCAGCGCCACCGTTATCAACCTCGGCATCAATAACACTTGCGAAGAGCGCACCAAGAGCGCCAGCATTCAAAACCACTCTCTTGACAATGCCCTTGCCAATCAAGCCAGTGCTAACAAATCGTAGAATCTTTGTCGCAATGACTATCAGCTCTCTCTCGGCGTTCCATTTCACCTTGAAGTCGGCGTCTTCATCACCGGCTAGAGTCGCCTTTACCGAATTGTAAGCAATATCTTCGTTCTCATCCCTATCCAGCATCACATCAATCAAACTAGCATATAAGGCCTCCCGGCGCAAAAATATATCCTTCAGCGCATCAACAACTGGTTGGGAAACATTAAGCCCTCCAAGCTCCAAGTCTTTAAACCTGTTCAAATTGCTCAAGTTTGTCTTTTCAGAGCTCTCGTATTCATCCAAAAAAACCTTGAAAACAGTGTATGTGTCCATCATGGAAATGGCAACATCAGAACGAATGTTCAAGGGAACCTTGACGTTGACAACAAGATCTCTCATTTCTTCCAAAACATCACTTGAGGGCTTTAAAGCTTTCTCAACATCAACAAGTTCATTGGTCTTGAGCAGCGAATCAAGAACCCACGATATCGACGACAAGTACATCTTAAATATGCCATCAATCGTGCAATGTGTAATGTCATCATTCAAATCGTAGTCGGTCAAAGTTATCAGCAATTGAGTCTTGAAAGTTTCAAACACTGGCAATATATCAGAAATATCATAAGGGACACCAAGCAGTAGGATCTTGAAGATATAGTCATCATACAGTTGTTCTAGAGTCTCTCTGCTAAATTCAAACTCTTCAGCGTTGATGAAGTTCTTCAACTCAATCCCAAGTTCTGAGATCAAGTCACGGAAAAAAATATGAATTTCAGCGATTGCAGCAGAAGAAGTCAAAGATTGAATAGACTTTACCAATGACAAATATTCAAACTTCAAACCAGTCATGGTGTTATTCTTGAAATATTTGATCAATGACTGGAAAACAGTTTTATATGAACCAACGGCATTTTGTTCTTCGAAGAATCTCAAGGGGAAAAGCTCAAACAATTGAATAAACTCGGATAAATCTTGGGGATTAGCCTCACATTTCTTCAGTAGTGACGGAATCTGTGAAACAAGTTTTGGCGCAATTTCATCAATCTTATCCCTTTCATGATACTCCAAGATAAAGCCATGAATTAAACCAATTAGCACGGATCTTTGATTGGAATCGAGCTGGATCAGTTTCAGAACTTCTTCATCCATAGAAGCGAGATTTGGTGAAGCTAGGTCCAATAAAAAGAATCCAATAGAAGAGGATATGATCTCTTCATCAAAATCCTTCAATCTTGCAAACGCAGCTCCAGCTTTGGCAAAATCCGATAGCTCGAAGGACGTGGTATTGAATGAGGTGTCATCTCGTTCATAATCTTCATGAGCTTCTTGTAATATCTTAACCAAACTTGTAATTCTAATCTTTTGAGTAAAATCGAGCGACGAATCCCTTCGCTCGAGATCAAGAATAGCTTTGTGATCTTCCAAAATGCCTGATACCCTTTCCTCTTGAACAGTTTCAATGAAACTTGCAACCAATGGTGTAGCTTTCTTCTCCTCCCAGTTGAAAATAGAGGAGGCCAATTTAGCGATATCTTCATCGTCTAGGAATCCAAGTTTGTTGATTTCAGTAAGTAATGTAATAGAGTTAACTCTGACCCATACATCAATATCATATAACGCCATCTCCACAAGTCTATCTTTAAATCTTTCGAAGAATTGTCTAACACCTGCAACAACGGCATTGTGCTTGATCAATTTGACAAGTGACTTCAACACATGAAGCCTAACAGTGGAATTCTCATCAGATAAAACCCATCCTAAATATTTCAAATATTTGACATTGTAAAAAATTTCAGGTGAAATTTCCATCCACTCACCCAGTGAGTTCATGGCTTCAGCACGAATACGATAATCAACGTCTTTAAATCTGTGAATAAAAGTAGTGTTGACAATATCTTCAATGAAATTCTCCAAGATTGATGACTGTTTCATAAAGTCATCAACAGTCTCCTGAATTTTCGCCACTCTTTTCTTCACAACAGCGGTTTGCTTCTTTCCTTCTTCCAGTGACAATTGAGTCTTGAACTTCTCCAATGATGTGTCATTCTTGTGCAACGATTTACACAACGCTGTTTCCATAGTGAAAAGGGCCAATGTGGAAATGTATCTCAGTGGTCTCACTGTACACACCGAAAACGATGATAACCAAATCAACAGATCCTCTACAATATTGGTATCCTCAGGTTGTTCTTGCTCTTCACTGTCATCATCATCATCATCAACAACTGCAATATTTTCATAAAGAATGCCCTTTTCATCACTGATGGATATGATCTGCGATAAGAATAGATTGAAGTTCTTCTTGAGATGTCTGTACTCTGGCTTCTTGGATGTTAGGTAGAACTCGTGGATCTTTTGGCGTTTGAAGAAAGTCTGGATCTCACCTACAGTCTCAGAGGCACTCTCATTATTGGAAACATCATGCTCTTCAATCTTGGTGAAGCAACCCACAGCGTTGAGAATCAGGTTAATGAGGTCCTTCTTAGCCAGGTCTTTGCTCTCCTTGTACTGCTCCACCCAGTCAGCAGCAAGTTCAACAGTGGATACCTCCGCATCATTCAGCGCCTGGAACAAGTAATGCTCCTCAAATCCGTCACGGAGTTCTGTGAAATCAACCTCTCCTTTCTTGATTTTTTTTACGGCCTGTTGTGATGCTTGAGTGCGTCTTCTTTTCTTTGGCGTAGTCTCATCACCTTCGTAGTCGCTCTCGTCTTCGTGGTCGTAGTTGCTGTCGCTGATTTCATCATCGTGCTCAACAGGCTGAGTGATAGCCTTGGACTGAATACGGCGCGAACGGCGCACCTCTACAGTCATCTTTCCTCCGTTCTCTTTACGCTCTATGTGTTGATAACACGCGCTAAGTGGCTGGAGTTCGTGTAGCGCTTTTCGTGTTTACGCGTCGCAGGAAATTCGCGGCACTTTTGGTTATGAGCACCGATTGATTTGATGATGGGCTCTTATGCCCCCTCTTGTACTTCACAATATCCCTGATTCAGGTCAAATTGTCTTCTATGACGTTTCAAATTGTACAAAATATTTTCCAGTCAATGTAAATTTCTCTCATAATTCTTTCTTCCCTTTGCGGCATAATAGGGGGCGTCGCAACTATGGGGTTGGGTTCTCACCATTTCCGAATTGGGAAGAAACAATAAGCGCCTTGACAACTCCCACCACATTGAGAAGATGTAAATCCTGGACAACAGCTGGTATATGGGGAATGATGTGCGATTTTGCCTTGTATTTAGATTGTGACCTATTCGGAGCAGAATTTTGTCTCTTTTGGGAGAGAATTGAACTGGAATAGTGCTGACATATCTCATTGATATCAAATCAGAAGGGCTCTCATGCCACAAAGCGCATATTGAGTATCTTGGCTTACAGGGTTCGCCTCAAAATCACATTCTGATACAAGCAAATTGTCTTATTTCTTATTGTCCAACGTCTTCCATACAGTAGTACAATAAACCTGGTTTCATAAACCCAGATGGTATAAAGGGACTGACAGCATCTTTCTCATAGGTACTTGGCTCAAGACTGTGCTCACGCGACTCTCTTCTTGCACAACATCTCAAACACCGCTGGAATGCTGCCATTCATTTATTCCACTTTTTTATTGTTATTAGGGACCATTGATGCTTCCCCAATCAAGCTCGGTATGAGCAGACGTTCCATTTCAAACAGACTCGCAAAACGTTTGGATTTCATCAATGACATCTCCACTTCTGGTTTCTATGCCTTTGAGATTGAAGTTTATGTGGGAGCTCCAGCACAGAAGCTCGTTGCCTCAATTGACACAGGCTCCTACAACTTTGCGGCCACAAATTGTTCGTCAGGCTACTGCCCTTTTGGTTCATATGTTCCTGAAGACTCTTCAACTTCTGTGCTTCGTTCGAATGATACCGTTAGTATTGAATATATTGACGGATCTGGAGTTCGTGGTCTCGCATATAATGAAACTGGCTCCATTGGAATATATTCTCTTGATGACCTGTTGGTGGTTTCTGGTGATATGTCTGATGGCTCTAACATTTTGGGTATGACTTTTTACTCAGAAAACCCGGCACAGAACAACCCATACAACATTCTTTACCAACAAGGTAATATCAGCAGAAGAATCTTCAGCTTGTATTCTGACCCAGATACATCAGAAGGTGCTTTGATATTTGGTGGTTTTGATGTATCCTCCTACACAGGGACACTTGAAAGAATACCACTTACTGCAGACGCTATGTATTTCTCTATAGTGACAGGAATCTCTGCTGAATGTGGATACTCTGATGACGGTATTTATGAATTCCAGTTTGACACTGGATCCCAACTTTCTTATTTCCCAGAAGCCGTCTATCATCAGATTCACCAACAGCTTGGTGGTGTTCTATCTTTTACTTCGATTGTCGATATGTTTGAGGACTCATACATGTTTAAGTGCAAAAATGCTCAAACAATCTACGTGGATTTCCTTGGTAAGAAGATTTCAATGTATCCAAAAACCTTTCTTCTTTCATTATTGACATCTGATGGCTCTGTCTTTGTGGATTCTGATGGTGACGAGATGTGTACTTCTTCCATTTACTATTCCACCTCATTCACCATTGGGGCCAACTTGATGCAGAACATGCTCATAGTTTATGACAATGACAAATATGAGCTTGCTATTGGACAAGCAACCTTTGGAGAATCTGAGGAGTTAGTTGAAGTCACAGGAGATATACCAAGTGCTTCTACTGCTTCGTTGTACTCCGTTGTTACAGATACTTCCGTTGGCGCTAGTAGCTATCCTGCCCCAAGTACATCAAGTATCAGCGAAACTCTAACAGTTAATTTGGCGGTATACACTGGAATTGTTGCGACTGGTTGTGCTAGTGCTTCATCCCACGATTCTAGCATCACTAGTATTCAAAAGAGAGACTCATCTACTTCAACTGCTCCTACAACCATCAACTACACCTACACAAAGACCTCTACTGTTTACACTTGCTTTTCTTGTGGTACATCAACAGTTCCATCTGCCACCAGTACTCATAAATCTTCTACAGCCACAACTAGCTCGACCTCCTCCACTAGCTCGACTTCCTCCACTAGTTTGACCTCTACAACTAGTTTGACCTCCTCCACGACCAGTACTTCCATATCTACCACTAGCTCGACCTCTACAACTAGTTCGACCTCATCCACGACCAGTACTTCCATATCTACCACTAGCTCGACCTCCTCCTCTAGTTCGACCTCCTCCACTAGCTCAACTTCCTTCACTAGCTCAACTTCCTCCACAACTAGCCGCTCCTCGACTTCGTCATCATTCTCATCCAGTATAGTAACAGTATCCTATACTTACTCAAAGACTTACGCCTCGTACGTTTGTTTCTCGTGCTCCACATCTATTGTTCCATTCGTGACCTACTCATCATCTTCCTCTTCTTTGTCCTCTTCTGTGTCCTCTTCTGTGTCCTCTTCTGTGTCCTCTTCTGTGTCCTCTTCTGTGTCCTGTTCTGCGTCCTGTTCTGCGTCCTGTTCTGTGTCCTGTTCTGTGTCCTCTTCTTTACCTTCTTCTTTGTCCTCTTCTTCCTCGTTTTCTTCCTCCCCGATTCCTTTCACTTCATCCTCAGTCGAGATTGTTTCCTTACAATCTTCATCATCTATTGAGCCTACATCAGAGCTCTATTCTTCCAGTTTCACTTCCATTTCTCCAGAAGAGTCAACTTTGAGTGAGGCGCTGTCTACTCCAGTTTCATCATCTTTCGAGATCTCATCTTTGGTTGTCACTGTGATTCCAACCTCTTCCTCTGAGATTTCCTATTCATCAGAGGCTTCGTATCTATCAGCGGCTCAACCTTCTTCTTCGTGGGTTCCATCGCCTTCGTCTGAGATTTTATCGTCATCCGAAATCTTACCTGAAATTTCGTCATCCACCACCTCTAGCCCAACTCCATCCTCTACTGGCGCGCTTCAGTCATTAACAGAGGGTTCCACAGTGATAACCACCGTGACAACTAAGAACTCCAGCATCATCACTTTGACATCAACTGTTCCATGCATCACACCAACATCAGAGGAGGCCTCAGCTACTTCCAAGACTTCAAAGATCATAAGCTCGGGAACTTCGCAGGCTATCACGTCTAAGACATCAATGTCGAAGACTTTCGCTCCAGAGGCTACTTCTTCAGAGTTTGATTGCTCCCCAAACACCGCAATCCTTACTGTGTCGACTGATGCTGCCTTTTATACCACCACTTCTGTCATCCCATGCTTTTCAGAGGAGTCAACTCCGACATCATTCACAACCCAAGTGACTGTAATTCCTGGAATAACACTTGATACCAATTCCACAATTACATCAGAATTCGCCCCAACGATTACAGTACTGACGCAAACAACGTTCTATAACACTACGTCGACAGCCCATAGCTCCACGTCAACACCAAAGGTGTCCACATATGAAGGTGGTGCGATAATGAATACCCGTTCATTGTTACTGATCGCTGTGCCGTTCTTTTTCTGATTTCTGATGTCCTATCTTAATTGTACTAATAATATCTCTTGTTATGATCCTCTAATCGATTCCGTTCATTAAGTCAATCGAGTCGTAGACCTATAGGCTGCTGGAATCAATTGACACCGAGCCAGAGGGTGTGTTTAATAGCCGAGACTGTATTGCAGTACCAGATATCAAGGTTACCTTGTTTAAATTAGTTAGGTAAGAGCCGAGCGGGTATCTAGATTATAAGGTCACTTCACAACAAGGAGCAACTGAGATTACATCGGTGAGCCAATGAGGGAGCGCTGACTTGAAACGATGTGTTTACAGCCTTGCGGCCTTCTCATAGCTAAGGTGCGAACCTGGCGAAATCTGGGTGGACTAAACGAGCTTGGCACCCTCTTTTTAGCGAAGATCCGTCCGTTTACTAATGTTAGTAATTGTGTCAAGCCCCAAAAAAATGAATTTGGGTGTCTTCCAACTTAGAGACAAGTCCAAAAGACGCGTCCAGGCACGTAAAGAGCGCGTAAGACGCGTCACTCCACGTTTCGAGACAGAGATGCGTGTTGCGAAAGAGGAAAAGTGTAAACAACGCCTGACACGAAAAGAGAGGTCTACGCGTCCGAGAAAACGCTTAACTGGGAAGACCTTAGAGGCGAATTGGAAATTTTTTGAGATATAAACCAATCAGATAGGATCAAAGAGGCTTATGCAACGTAGGGAATGAGGAAATCAAACAATTGCTCTGTTCAAACACCAAAAGTAGAAGACAAGGATAGTACAGACGCAGCGATCTCTTCACGGTACGCGACACACACATTGCCAACCAATCACGGCTCGTCAAGGCGCGTCTCGCCACCAAAAAAACACCACGGACGCGTCACTTCAGTAAACAAACCCGGAACACGCGTGCGGCCAGAGACACGTCTGCCGCTGTATAAAAGCACCGTGTAATCCTCTCTCTCACGAACCTTTGTTCTCACACCAACTTGTTCAAACTTATACACACATACCTACACATCGAAACAACAATGGCCACACAGGAGACACCATCCAAGATCACTGCTCAGGTGCTTTCTAATCTTGATCTCACCGACTCCAAGAAGGACTTAAGAGCAGAGCTGACTGCTGCCGCTGCGAGAAAGGAGGCTTCTGCTGCTGGTATCAAGCTCGAGGATAAGGCCGTCGAGGACACTTCCAACATAGATGAGAAGAACCACAAGGAGTTCCTTGCTCTTCACAGAACCCACAGACACGCTCTTAAGGAGCTTGAGAAGGACGAGCCACTCCTCGTCGAGAACAAGCGCCGTTTCGTGCTCTTCCCAATTAAGTACCACGAGATCTGGCAGGCATACAAGAAGGCCGAGGCTTCCTTCTGGACTGCTGAGGAGATTGACTTGTCTAAGGATTTGCATGACTGGAACAACAGATTAAATGACAACGAGCGTTTCTTCATCTCTCGTGTCCTTGCCTTCTTTGCCGCTTCTGACGGTATTGTGAATGAGAACTTGGTTGAGAACTTCTCTGCTGAAGTTCAGATCCCAGAAGCTAAGTGCTTCTACGGTTTCCAGATCATGATGGAGAACATCCATTCTGAGACTTACTCTCTTTTGATCGACACCTACATCAAAGATACCACAGAGGCTACTTACTTGTTCAACGCCATTGAAACCATCCCATGTATTAAGAGAAAGGCGGACTGGGCTTTGAGATGGATTGCGGATAACGAGGCTTTGTTTGCTGAGAGACTTGTCGCCTTCGCTGCCGTTGAGGGTATCTTCTTCTCTGGTTCATTCGCTTCTATCTTCTGGTTGAAGAAGAGAGGTTTGATGCCAGGTCTGACTTTCTCCAATGAGTTGATTTGCCGTGACGAGGGTTTGCACACCGACTTCGCATGTCTATTGTTCGCTCACTTGAAGAACAAGCCATCCCAGGATATTGTTGAGAAGATCATCACCGAGGCTGTTGAGATTGAATCCGAGTACTTCACCGATGCATTGCCAGCTTCCTTACTTGGTATGAACGCTAAGTTGATGGTTCAGTATGTTCAGTTCGTTGCGGACCGTTTGCTCGTTTCCCTTGGTAACAAAAAGTTTTATAACGTCTCTAACCCATTCGACTTCATGGAGAACATCTCCTTGGCTGGTAAGACTAACTTCTTTGAGAAGAGAGTTTCTGACTACCAGAAGGCTGGTGTTATGGCTTCTACTAATAAGAAGACTGAGGCCGAGGCTGACACTTTCGCCTTTGACGAGGATTTCTGAAGTGCTTGCAAAAGTTCACGCCACCTTCAATTCTCTACTTCTTTTACAGATAGCTTTTGACTTTAATGATTTTGTTATGACCCCAGTGTATATTAATTTTTTTATGTAATGTGCTATACATTTTGCCAATTCGTTGTTATAGAGTACAATGAGGTGGAAAGCTTTGGAGTTAGCGGAAAGGTCGAATTATCTTGAGTCTCACTCGGATCCCTGGGCTAGCTCCATGCCTTTCACTATCTAAGCCAACAATTATGTCTGTAAACGACATCATTCAAAAGGGGACTTTACGTAGAGCTCTCTAAGTTAAACTAAACCATCCAAGGAACATCCTCTTTACTATTCTAAACCTAAACATCAAAAGCAGAAAAAATGAAACAAAATCGTATGTAAATTGGGGGCAAAGAGGCAATTTTGGGGCTCGAAAAACAAGAGTATATATCTGATCAATATGCTCTTTGAATCAGTTCACTATGGCACGGTGGTCATGCAGTCACACTTTAACGTAGGAAGCCCTTTCTGGCCTTAGTGGCTGGAGCTGGTGTTGGCTCCACCAAGGTTGGGTTCAGGCGAGCATTCTCCAATTGTTTCTTCTTCTCCTCCAACTGCTTGACCTGCTTTTGCAACTTTTCCTTAACTTCCTTATGTCTTGAAAACAATTCGGCCTCGGATTTCTGCAACTTCTTCTCCTTTTCAGAAACCTTCTGTTGAAATATTTGCTTCATTTCGGCCTCCAGTTTAGCCAATTTAGCCTCATGCAATGCCTTTTCCTCCTGCTGCTTAATGGAAGGATCAAATTCTCTGAAAACGGTTTCATCTTGCGTAATACCCAACTTCAGAAGTTTCTCTGTTCTGTAGGACTCATACAGAACATTCGACGTCTTCTCACGGAGCTCCTCTAAAAAGTTTCTCACCAACAACTGACGCAACTTGACAAAGTCATTATGGTCTTCATTATCAACCTCAATAATACCCCATGGGTACTTACGAGCTCTCACAACGCGGCCATCTGGTGTCTCAACCTCGCTTGTTGAGCCCACAACCGCAAATGGAAGTTTTCCAACAATGTCCTTAGTGGATTGAATTGTCTCTTCGTCATCATCGTCGTAAATTTCGGGCTCAAAAATCTCAATTCCTTGCGCCTTGAGATCAGCCGTGATTCTCTCTTTGAACTCAATAATCTCCTCCTCAGTCAATGTGTCAGATTTAGCAATCACTGGAATGACGTTGACCTTCTTGTGCACGTGTTGCAAGAATTCGATATCCAGTGGCTTCAAGCTATGACCAGTTGGCTCAATGAAGTAGAGACAGGCATGGATTCTGGAGTCGACATATGCAGATCTGTTGATCTTGTTCTCAAACTCCAGGTACGAGTCGAATCTGGCGTTGATCTCATCAACAATTGGCTGCCAGGCCTCGGTGTTGTTTACCTGCTCACCAAAACCCGGGGCGTCCACCACTGTAAGGTGCAACTTTACACCATTCTCCTCAATGTCTGTCTCAAGGTTCTTGATGCTTACTTGTGTAGGTCTCTCTTCGGATGGGTCTCTTGGGATCTGCTTCTCGTACAAATCTTTGTTGAACAACGTGTTGATCAAAGTTGACTTGCCAAGACCTGCCTCACCGACAACCATCAAGTTCAAGTTGAAGCCTCTTCTGATGGACTTTCTGTGCCATTGCTTCGGCAAGTTGGCAAAACCGACGTAACCGGTCAACTTTCTTCTGATGACCTTGATCTCAGGCTGTGGGACAGATGGCTTTGAGGAGATTGGAGCCTTGGAGTGTGAGGAGAAGGTGCCATTCTCAGTCTTGACAGGAGATGTCTCGTATTCAGCAGTGGCATCTTGCTGCAATGAGAGCGAGGAGAACGCCTCAGCGGCACCGTTGGTGTGCTCCTCCTTGGTATTAGCGGACGGGAGCGCGTCGGTGGTTGCTGATTCGCTCTTCACGGCGCTGGCAGAGTCCACTTCGAGCATTGATGATTGCTTGAACACGTCTTGGCTAGACATTTCTGACTTTCTATCTTCGTTTCCGGGAAGACGGGGCGGTGGGAGGAAAGGAGCGTGTTCTTTTTGTGTTTTCCAACTTGAAAAGAGCGAAACGCGTCCTGCTGAAACACAACACACACAAAGCGCGGAGACTGAGAGAACTTCCCGGAACTTGCTTGATGTGAGCGAAGAACGCGTATTCCGAGGGTCACCCGGACCTTCTCTGTGGCCTTAGTGCATCTGACGCGTGAGCCCTCGTAGCACTTTGCTACGGGATGGCCGATTGACACATCGAGAGGAGCATCGAGCAGGTCTTTAATCATGGCAGATTACACCTCTGAGATTACGAAGCTCCTCGAGGAAGGTGCCAAGACGTACGCTGCAAAGAAATACGAAGTTGCTGTCGAGCACTACGGTGAGGCATGCCAGCTCTTCTCTCAAGATCACGATGGTGAAGAAGACCCAGAGTTGCTGTTCCTATACGGCAAGGCGTTATTCCATGTTGCAGTTTCTAAAAATGGCCTCTTTGGAGGCAACGCTGAAGATACAACCAATGCCGCGTCAGCTGAAGCTGAAAAGCAAGAGGAACAGAAAGAGGAGAAGCCAGGCAATGGGATGTTCACGTTCAGTGAAGATGTCCCTCTAGCCGAAGAAGAGGATGACAGTGATGAAGAGGCCGAAGCAGTGGAAGACGAAGATGAAGATGAAGGTGAGGGTGGAGATGCCAAGGGCGATCAGGGAGGTGAAGGTCAACAAGAGGGACAACTACAAGAAGAAGAAGAACAGTCAGACTTTGAGATTGCTTGGGAGATTTTGGACCTTGCTCGCACACTCTTTGAGTCCACTCTTTCAAGTGAAAAACACGGAATTCCAGAGGTTGTTTCAGAATCTACAGATCCAGTAATCAAGACCAAGGTGAAATTATCAGACATTTACGATCTGCTTGGTGAGATCTCTCTAGAGACAGAGAACTTTAAACAGGCAGCAGAAGATTTTGAATCCTTACTGAAGATCAGAGAATCAATATACCCTTTCGAGTCCAACCTCGTTAGTGAGGCGCACTATAAGCTCTCCCTCGCGTTGGAATTCAATTTCGAGAATGATGACTCAAAGGAAAGGGCAGTTGACCATTTGAAGAAGGCAATTGACTCTATTAAGCAAAAGCAGACAAAAGCTGGTACAAGCAAAGATGATGATTTGATTAAAGATTTGGAGATCAGACTCCAAGACCTTCAAAAGGATCCCAATGAAGCATTCAACCAACAGAAACAAGAAATTCTCAAGGGAATCCTGGGAGAAGCTACTGCCATTGACTCTACCACTTCAAAAGCTGCATCGGCATCATCTGCCCCAGTTAATGATTTGACATCCGTTGTGAAGAAGAGGAAAGCAAAACCAACAATTGTTGCTTCTAAAAAGACCAAGAACTAAAGTTTATAGTGATCATCAATGAATATGGTAATGAATACGGTTATGCTCTTTGAGCTCTCTTCTTTGGATTAGTCAAGAGGCGATCACATCTTCTTGTTTCATTAGTTTTAATATCCCAGAGTCTTTCAAATCGTGATCCTTAATAAAGTATTCTGGATTGTATTTGTGATCGTTGGCCTCCTTTATATGCTTCTCGAGCTTCTTAATGTCAAGCTTGACAGAATCAAATCCGTATTGCTCCTTCATATCAAAGAAGATATCATCGTCTGACATATCTCTTGTGCTCTCCTGGCTGTCAACAAAAGAAAAATTCTCATCCATAAATGACATAATTTCACTATACTGCGATAAATCATGTTTAGCATAATCCTTCACTCCAATGGAAGTCATATAATCCTTGACAACCTGATCTGAAGACGGTGGTGCTGTATCGGGGCTCACATACTTATAAGAAGCAAATTCCTTGAAATAATCAGCGTCATAAAACTCTTTTTCAGGAGTTTTACCTTTCCAATTATGATATAATAGTTCTTCCTTAGTAGGGATACCAATTTTATCAAAGATTTCTCTTTGGGCATATAGCAGAAGGGCAATTGGGGTCTTTACGAGTTTCTGAATGATGAAGTAGATTTTCCATCTATATCTGTAGATGATATCATTGAGCAACCAAGACAATTGTCTCAATTTCTTGATAATAAGAAATATCACAGAGATGGCCTTGTAAAGAGGTTTCTTGGTCTTGATGGTCCAAATAATGACACGGATCTCAAACTTAATCTGATCCTTGATGAACCTGATGATCTCACAGATCTTCTTGAGTAAGGCAAAGAAGAACAACACAGCCTTTGCTTCTTCCAATTCGATGACTTTTTTTAACTTAGTTAATTTCCATATGACAGTCACTATAATCTTAACGATCAGAAGCGGAATCGTTATAAGAGCTTTGAGGCCTTGAGAAGAAACATTATCACCATTTTCCTGTTGTACATCCTCTTGAAATATCCATCCCAAGTCCGCAACTTCTGCAGGTGAATCATCAATCTCAACGAATGGAACTCTGGCGTATGACACAGAATCAAGGTTAACATAAACCGGCTCAATCTCTTCACCAATGGCAGATAAGAACTCTTCAAAATCATAATCAACTTCATCATCATTCATCGTCGCAATGAAGTCATCGCCATAGTATACTGTATCATTCTTATACTTGTCAATGTCGATCTTATCTCCAAAGACTTTGTCAAATATAGCGGTGTAATCCTTCTCACTCAATCTCTCCATGATGTCGAAGATTCGGATGTACTTTTGGTGGATTTTAAACAACTGAATCCAAGCATTGGACACCAATTGTTCTGTGAGTGCATGTAATGGCATGTTCATTGCCTCTTCATACTCGGCATCTGTTGGGTCCTGGTGCGGTGCGTTCAGGTTGAAGGTGCGTAATTCTTCGATATCACCAAATAATGCAGCACATATTTCATCCACTGTGGCAAACTCGCCAGCAAAGAGTTCTGTATGGGTTTCCTGGGAATCGATTAAAGAGTTTTCTGTGTTAGCCGCCAGGTAAAGCTCAGTTCCAAGACCGAAAGGGAGAAGAGCCGCGAGCACGTTGTAGTTCTCCGTATCAAAACCTTGAGCATAAGAACAAAGTGCTACCAGCACGGACACAACAGCAAGAAGCTTCATCGCAAAGATTTCGCTACTAATATCAATCAAGTGACGTGTAG
The DNA here is from genome assembly GCA_030557175.1 of Petasospora japonica. NCBI lineage: Eukaryota > Fungi > Ascomycota > Saccharomycetes > Phaffomycetales > Wickerhamomycetaceae > Petasospora > Petasospora japonica. The sequence goes on from JAKTVL010000062.1 coordinate 50,140, forward strand.
GGCGAGAACAAGGAGCAACAGCAGTGTCCCCAAATTTATATTGCGAACTGGGAATTAGCCGCCCAGGATCGCTTCATTGAAAAGTAAACAAACCGGCATCAGTACTCAGCCTGACTAATTTCCACGAGTACCTGAACACATAATGCTACAGAGCTGTCATTCAAACGGTATTTGTAGCGGAAGAAAGCATAGACGTCCATGGCGTCAATGGCAAGAAATTGCTTGTACAACGACATTGGAATTTTTTGTGATACCAGTAGCTGCTCAACGCGCTGATAGATGTTCTCAATAACAGTGCCTTTATCGTCTTCCGCTTTCCGTTCTTTTTCAGCCTCTAGTTGCTCAGGCGTGGGACTCAAAACTGGCGTCGTTGATAAGGCTTCTGTTTCCTGGCGTGATGGAGCCCTCTGGTTCCCGTGGCTGTCAGAGTTGTCACTAGAACTTCGCTCGTTATCTTCCTCATCGCCCTCGTCGTTGTCATCATCATCGCCCTCAAATCTTACTCTTTTGCGCATCTTCTTAATTACAGGACTCATATCCAACTCTTCATCTGTTCCTTGATATGGTGGTTCAACAGAAGACGATTCAGGACCCTCAAATTCAGGAAAGAGAAGTCTTTTCGATGAGAGCCTCCTTGATAATTCTTCAAGCTTTTTGAATTCATGTACCTTCAATCGTTCCTTCATTTCTCTTTTTTTATCAGGCTTATTGGTGTGTATAGGGTAGTTGTTGACCTTGGCAATCAGCGGGTGTGGAGGCCCAATTTTAGGCTGTGCGATGTTGTAAACTGCTTCAAGATCTCGCAATTGCTCCGGCGTCGGTAAAAGCTCAGAGGTTGGAATTGACTCCCCAGGTCTCAAAGCACGAGGTGGGTACTCAAAGACTCCTTTAAACAGTTTTAAATCAGGATTGGCATATCGTATTCGTAGCTTATTCACTTGTACAGCCCGAAACTTCCCAATCTCGTGCAAACTCAAATGATATGATATCATGTTCCACTGCTCGTCTGTAAAAAGAACAGTAAATCTATCTTCATCCCATTCAGCAATATTCATGCTTTTCAAATCCATCAAACAATTATACGCCTTGCGGAAGTCATCCTTCTTGTATTTGACAGTCTCCGGTGTAACCAGCACAGTTTCATCTGGAAAAGTCTTATTGATGATCTTTGTTATCAATTCCACATGATCATTATCCATACGTTTTGGAAGTACAATAAGTGCTTCTTGCAGGAGCCTAGCTATCAGAAAGTTCTTTTCTGGATTGGACCAATCCACATAGCTCTTCTTTTTAGCCTTGGCTTTGGGTGGCGGCTTCTCATCAACCACGGCTGCAGTAGATTTGGAATCCTGATCACTCCTGCTAGTATCAATATGTGGATCACCATTCTGAGGTAATGCAGTATATGTGGCTGTGGCTGGCTGAGGCTGTTCATTCATAGCCTCTGGTGTAGCTTCCCCCATATGTTCGGGATCAAGCTCATCATCATTCACCGGTGAATGTGAGCTAGTATTCCGTGCTCTCTGAAGATCTCCATGAATACGAGAGTCTCTTCTTGATCTCTTTGCAGCCACCATTATGCCACGCAACAATGGGAAAGACCTAGACCTCTAGAGTCTTTGTGGAGCGCCTAATGCTCTTGTCGTACTAAAAAGCGCGATTCTTCTGTCCTTGCTTTTTCGTGTTGATCTTTGACATCGCGGCAGGCGAAGAAACAAGTCATCACTACAAAAGCCAAGTTTATCTACAAAAACAATTCAAATCAAACAAACAATAATAGCCAAAATTTAGAATAATTCTCCTCTATACAAGAAATAGTGCAACCAGCACTAGACCCCGCTTCTTTATAAAAAATGGTTTTGCGTCATCTAATGTACAAAAGACAGAGAAACCTCAAAAGATTTAGTCAACTTCCTCAACGGTTGGACCCTCGTTCTCTGGAGCTGGTGGAGCACCGCCTGGGAAACCACCTGGAGCAGCGCCTGGGGCACCGCCAGCCTGGTAGAACTTGGTCATAATCGGGTTAGCAACACCCTCCAACTCCTTCTGCTTGTCACCGTACTCCTCAGTAGTAGCAGTCTGGTTCTCGTCCAACCAAGAGATAGTCTCATCAATGGCCTTGTTAAGAGCCTCCTTGTCATCTTCAGCAACCTTAGAAGTGAAGGCCTCCTCTGAGATGGTGTTCTTAAGGGAGTAAGAGTAAGACTCCAAACCGTTCTTAGCAGCGATTCTAGAAGCCTCCTTTTCATCCTCATCCTTGTACTTCTCAGCCTCAGAAACCATACGCTCAATATCCTCCTTGGACAATCTACCCTTGTCGTTGGTGATGGTGATCTTGTTGGACTTACCAGTACCCTTCTCAACAGCGGAAACGTTCAAGATACCGTTAGCGTCAATGTCGAAGGTAACCTCAATCTGTGGAACACCTCTTGGGGCTGGTGGAATACCAGATAATTCAAACTTACCAAGCAAGTTGTTGTCTTTAGTTCTGGCTCTCTCACCCTCGAAGACCTGAATCAAGACACCTGGCTGGTTGTCAGCGTAAGTAGAGAAAGTCTCAGACTTCTTGGTTGGGATAGTAGAGTTTCTTGGAATGAGCTTGGTCATGACACCACCAGCAGTTTCAATACCGAGAGACAATGGGGCCACATCCAACAACAACAAGTCCTGGGTCTTAGAAGACTGGTCACCAGTCAAAATAGCAGCCTGGACGGCAGCACCGTAAGCAACGGCCTCATCTGGGTTAATGGTTCTGTTTGGCTCCTTACCGTTGAAGAACTCGGAAACGAGCTTCTGGACCTTTGGAATTCTGGTAGAACCACCGACGAGGACAATCTCATCAACCTGGGACTTGTCCAAACCGGAGTCTCTCAAAACCTTCTCAACTGGGTCAAGGGTAGATCTGAACAAAGAGGCACACAATTCCTCGAATCTGGCTCTGGTGATGGAAGTGTAGAAGTCAATACCCTCGAACAAAGAGTCAATCTCGACAGAAGCCTGAGCAGAGGAGGACAAGGTTCTCTTGGCTCTCTCAGCAGCAGTTCTCAATCTTCTCAAAGATCTCTGGTTGGTAGTAAGATCCTTTTTGTTCTTTCTCTTGAATTCAGCGACCAAGTGGTCAACAAGCTTGTTGTCGAAATCCTCACCACCCAAGTGTGTGTCACCAGCAGTGGCCTTGACCTCGAAGATACCATCCTCAATGGCCAAAAGAGAAACATCGAAGGTACCACCACCCAAGTCGAAAATCAAAACGTTCTTCTCGCCCTCAGACTTCTTGTCCAAACCGTAAGCAATAGCAGCGGCAGTTGGCTCGTTAATTATACGCAAAACGTTCAAACCAGCAATCAAACCAGCATCCTTGGTAGCCTGTCTCTGGGAGTCGTTGAAGTAGGCTGGGACAGTGACGACAGCGTCGTTAACTTTGGTACCCAAGAAGTTCTCAGCAGTCTCTTTCATCTTAGTCAAGATCATGGAAGAGACCTCTTCTGGAGTGAAAGTCTTGGTCTCACCCTTGAACTCAACCTGGATCTTTGGCTTAGAACCATCGTTGACAACCTTGAATGGGAAGTGCTTGATATCGGTCTGGACCTCTGGGTCGTCGAACTTTCTACCAATTAAACGCTTAGCGTCGAAGACGGTGTTAGCTGGGTTCATAGCAGCCTGGTTCTTGGCAGCATCACCGATCAATCTCTCGGTGTCGGTGAAAGCAACGAAAGATGGGGTAGTTCTGTTACCCTGGTCGTTAGCAATGATCTCAACACGGTCATTGGCGAAGTGGGCCACACAGGAGTAGGTAGTACCCAAATCGATACTGACAATTTATGTTAGTAATCCCGTTACAAAGAAAGCGAGATCTGGATCAAGGTGGCAACGAGTCAAGGCGATGCGATGAGTAGGTGACGACAGAGAGTGCCTGAAGGTGAAAAATAGGTCCGTCACAAAAGATCCTTTACCGCTCCACGATGACGAACTCAACGTGAGAAGTGAAGACTACATCAATTGAATGGACTCCATTTTCCAAACCAAACGAGCCAGCCCTTTGATCATCCTCCAAAAAATCCAACGACTGTGAAAACTCTAGCTCAAAACGTCCAATTGGCCAGTCTCTCGTGACAATTCAGGCTATAACGTACCCAACAGCTTTGCTCATTTTGTCTTTATGTTTCAAAAGTCTTGTTAGAAGGGAAACTCTATCTAGTGCGTTGAGGACGCAAAGTGGAAACGCCGCTTCGCCTTTTTATAAGTCGTCGACGACGCACCGCACTGGCATCATCGCCCAAAACTATTCACCGCGAAAGTGTCCAAATGCGGAAATTTTCGCCGTTCTAGAAAATTCTATCGATGAAAAAAATATCTGCCATAAATTTACGGGTTAATAGCTAAGATTACATAAGATGATATCATGGTGTATGCAGTTGTCTTGAGCTAGTTGTGGGCCAGTTATTTTATTGATTGAGGACTGTTCAGTTCGTCTTTTGTTCCTCAGATCCGACCTTCTTGATGATACTGAAGCTATCAGCGGACTTAACCACGTGCTTGAACTCACCCCAGTAGCTTTTAACTGCCGGCGGCATCTTTTCGTTGCTCACAAGACCATCCACTCTCACTTCCCAGTCCTTCAAGACGTTTCTTGTGAAGATTGATCCCTCACTCTTGACCTTCATGAACAGACCATATGCAATGAGAGTGATCCATGACCATCTTCTCCAGAAGATGGCTCTGAAGACGACAACAACAAGCAACAGTAATTCGGAAGAAGCAGCGATACTTCTGGACAAATCATAGTGCTGGGACGCAAAGGAGGACAGTTTTTGAGCCAAGCCTGGTAGGAGACCCAAAGCTGGAAGAATCTCCTTAGAAGTGAATGTCAAAGCATGAAACACCGAGAAGACAACAAATGGGATTGGAGCCAGCAACTGTCTTGGGAGGAGCAGCCAAATGAAAGCGTCGTACAAGTAGTGGACATTGTCATCTTGTAATACTGCACGCCATCTGAACGTACCTGTGGCGGTTTTGTATGACTTCAAGCTCTGATAAGTGATGATGCTGAATGTGGAAAATGCACCCAAGAGTGTTGTTCTGTACCATATGGAGCGCAAAATTGGGCCACCTAGAGGCTGGAGATATAAGAAGCCATTAACAGCGGCAATCAAGTTACTCAAGAACCAAGCAAATCTGATATGCGAGGAATTGACAATGTTGATAAATCTCTTGCTAATTGACTCGTTTGAAGATGTTGTCTTTGAGACGGGAACAGGTGGAACAGGGCCGCTGGAGACGGGTTCTTTCCCGGTTGGAGAGGTTGATTGTGACATTAGGTATTTGTAACAGTAGTAGCTCGCAATGTCCCAGAAGTTTTATGTGGTGTATGAAGAGTCAAATAAATCTGATTTTGTCGGATTCCCTTTTATCTTGATTGCTTTAAATTTCAGAGCTTGGGAAAATGTCTATAGAGATAAATTGCGGTTCATCGACGTGTCCAAACAACCGATCCAAACCTAATAGTGCACATACCAGAATTGCTTATGTAATTAATGCGTCATTTATTCTTTGTCCGGTAGAGCCACTATCAGCCATTAAGTTGCTTATCTTTGGCGGCTCCTTTGACAACAACGCCACTCCTTTCGTTTTGTTTCCTTCCAGCTTTGCACTTGAAGCTGAAATTTGGCCAAAGAATTGAAGAGGATCAAAGATGGCATTCACCGAGAACATAGACATCAAGTCCGGCAAGCATCCAAAGGCCCCAGAGACTGCCGAGGGCGCCTCTGGGTTAAGTATATCCCCAGAGGAGGAGAGACAAGCGAAGACTGAGAAGTTGCTCAAAAGAATTGACGAAATGAGGGCTAAGATTAAAAAGAATGAGCGCATGGGTGTTTCTGAAGTCTGATAAACTACTGTTATCCGTTGTTCTGTTGGGAGTCTCATCCCGTCGGACGCGTCTAAGTTGAACGATTTTATGTGGGGTAAGCAAGGGTCTTACATCCTATGGTTATGCTTTATGAGTATTTGGTTGGTTATTAGGCGTTTCTTTATTTCTTTATCTTTTTATTTCTTTATTCATTAATTCTAGCTACTTGTTAACGAAATTTTTATCCCTTTGATTCCTGATAGAAAATATCGCTCCTTTGTGACTGTCATAAGTCATTTCAGTTGATCGCTATGCCGTCGCCGATATCCTGAAGAATTCGATTCGATCGATTGAATTCTCTGATATTTTAGAATCTTGGTTTCCTTTTGCAAAAAAATTGTGTTTTTTTTTAAAAAAAAAGCAGCACACTATCGACGACGTACAGCTCCATAGGCTAGATAGACTTTGCTCCCTGTTCGATCATAACTGACAGACTCGACAAATTATGAAAGTTTGCTGTTGAAAGGTGGTTCCTCTTCTATATGAGGTTACCCTACGACTACAACAAAGCTTTATCACACATAAGTCAAGGTGAAATCAACCTTGGGGTGAACTTAGTTGCAGTATTGTAGGACCATTTTGATAACAAAAAGCGGCGACGCTAATAGACTTATGGTTTGTGATTTCAGACAAAGTATCGAGCTCCAAATCTCCGGTCGCTGTACTGATCAATGCATGAACATTAATTAATAGCTAAAAATCAGCAAGATGGAGAAGAAACGGGCCCGGAGTTCCGCCTATTTTCGCACGGAAACGCCTTCCTGATTTGGCTCACTTTATTGATAACCCCCCTGAATCAGTAGAGGCCACAATTAAGATCCCTGTTTTAAGGCATACATAGCACACGTAGTAAATTGAATGACGGCTGTATCGTTCAGCTCAATCAACAACACTTGGCGAACACTCGTCGTTGTCAGCTGCAATTAAATGAGGTATCAGCGCTATCAACAGCCATACACTCACTGATCCCGCTCATCGGACAAATTTGTTATAAAAGGTCACGGCGTTTCTCACGCTTCAGCGTCTCGCTCATCACCCGCGCCGCCAGCAGAAAGACCTGTCAGCTTTGACCTGATGTCTGACGGCGTTATCAGGTCCATTTTGGCACTTATTGCGGCCAATCTGGGCGCTTCTTTGGTGTCATCGCTGTCCATCGCACTCGCGTACGTCTTTCTTTATCCCTTTATCTTTTCGCCTTTAAAGGGTATCCCAGGACCCCGGCTATACAAAATCACTCGCCTGCCCTCGTTAAACGACCAAAGAATTGAATCACGGAACGTGAAACTGAACAGATGGCATTCCAAATACGGCAGAGTTGTACAGATTGGTCCAAATGAAGTATCTCTTGCTGGTGTGGAACATCTTCAAAGAGTTTACATCCATGGCAATTTTCCCAAATCATCATTTTACGCACAATTTCACAACTTTGGCGAATTAAATGCATTTAGTTTACAAGACAAAGCAGGTCATCGTCAAAGAAAGAAAGCTATGGTTCCGTTATACACCAAGACTTCGGTATTCCAGAGTCATTCACAAGAACATCTTAACAAGAAAATCATGAATTTAATTGGTTTTGTGGGGAGATCCCAGAAGAGTATGGATGTCTATGAACTGTTCAATGCTCTTGCAATGGATGTCATTACGTATTATGAGTTGGGAGAAGAGTTCTCCACAGATCTATTACTTGATTTGAAACAAAGAGACATCATTGAGGCGTTTAGAGCTTCATCCTCAATGTGGTTTTATACAACCTTGGCTCCATTTCTTTGGGATATCGCTGCAGATGCTACAACAGCCACGTTATCTGGACGATGTAGAGAGTGGTCAAGAGATAGGTTTTTAGAGGCGTACAGTAAGGTTGAAAACTGCAAAAGCCCTTCATTGGTCCGTACTTTATATGATTTGGGATTACCCAAATGGGCTATTGGCTCTGAAGTCTTTGATCATCTTGCCGCTGGACATGAGACTACCGGTGCTTCACTGGCCTACTGTGCATGGCAATTATCTAGACCTATTAACAAGCACATCAAAGACCGCATCTTTGAAGAGATGTGCCAGAACTTTGGTAAAACTCCATTGGATTATCTACCATTGGAGAAAGTTGATAAATTGCCCTACGTCACTGCAGTGGTATTGGAAACTACAAGGCTACATGCAGCTATTCCAGGAAGTGAACCCAGAATTGTGGACTCTTCGGAAGGTTACGCCGTGGAGTTACCATCTGGAAAGATAGAAATACTTCCAAAAGGAACCATCGTTTCTGTTCAACCGTGGACAGTTCACCAAGATCCTTCTATCTTTGTTGAGGCAGATAAATTTCATCCTGAGAGATGGCTTCAGCAACATGACGAGACTGAGCCAGAATATCAGAAGAGACTTCAAGTGATGCGCAGCGCCATGTTTGCATTTGGTGCAGGAAATCGAATGTGCTTGGGTATGAATGTTGCCGTGACCGAGATGAAACTTTGTGTTGCTCAATTGTATTGGAGATTTCAATCGTCGGTTTCAATGGAATGGTGTAAAACACTAAGTGATGAGCCTGCCATGATGGGATTGGAGGGAATTGATTTGACTGAGAAAGAGAGTCTAAATGACGTTCAATTGATGAGTATGGCTGATAGTTACACCTCGAGACCAATGTTCAATGAATGCTGGTTGAACTGGGAGGAGCGTGTTTGATTATTTTTTAATATTTATTTGATGTTTTCAAAACATGCTTAGAATATATCAACTTGATGTACAAAGCCCTTTTATTTCATTGGAATGCTAGCTTCAGTAAAGGGTCTAGGTTCAGCGAAAGGTCGCAGAACTAGCAGCACTGAGGTGATCGTGATGGGGAGCACCCAAAATGATTATTGATGATGGGAATCATGCTGTTGAAATTTCTATCACCTAATGATAAATTGTATTGTATGTTTGCGACTTGTGGAAGATTAGCAGATTTGGGTTACACTTTTAAATGGGAAAATACAGCTTGGGAGATTCGAACCCGCACACTGCCAAAATGTGTGTTGCGTGTACCAGATGACAACGGTCTCAGGATGAGATGAGCTCCAACCAACATAGGCACTTTTTCTTCCATCTCCTATTTTCGCAACTCAGAAGAGGGAGAAGTAAATGTCTTTAGAGGAAGAAGACGAAGAACAAATAGTGCATGTGGAGTCGCCTCTGGACCTAGAAGATGAGCCACAGTCCTGGGAAAGCTTCCAGTCTACGGCACAACTTCGAAGAGGAGAGAAGGAGTTTGAGCCTGACAACACCGCTATACAGGGCGCAGTCCTTCAGCAGTCGTTGAACCACATGTACAATGCCTTGTCCACACCAAGGATACATACAATGAAGCAAAACATTCGATGTTTCTTCAGCGAGGGTGAGGCGCTGTGTGAACTTAAAGGTGGATACCTACAGACAATGGGGACAGTTAAGGGCAAATGGTGTCATCTATTACCTGAAGAAGCAATCTATCTCGTGGAAAGGGGAACCGTAGAGCCTTATTGGATCACCTCAAGGGATGACATTGGCGATCCCTGTGGAAACAGAATGGACTTACAGAGTGTTTACGGTTTGGTCATGGAGAACGTGCCCATGTACCAGGTGTACGCGAACTTGAAGAGATGTGGATACATTGTGAAAAGGCATGATAAGCAGAACGAAAGAGCTCTTCCACTCACCAAAGATTTTACTGTCTCCATTGCATCCCCATTCTGGAGATATCTGGCGTCATTTCCGTTGTATGGAATACTCTTACGTTGTTTTAGATTTCTTGGACTGATGAGCTACCCTCCATATACGTACTCGTGGCTCAAGACTCGATTCACGATGCAGAGGCAAATTCTGCAGTCGCTGCAGCTCCCAGTGAAGTCTTTTGATGAAACACAACCAGAATCTCCAATTTGTATAACTTTCGATGTTTGGAAACCTGACCCCTCCTTCTCCAAGAAGTCACCCCCAATCCCAGACTTCCAAGTTGTCGTCCAAGACGTGCATTCACAGAAGCTACCAACTTCTCCTCAGCTTCGAGATCTCTTTTGTCGCTCCAGGTACAAGGGACAAGATCAAGAGTGCATTATACAAGAGTTACAACCACGGAAACCTGGAGACAAGTTCAAGAGTAAGTCTAAGAAGAGCTCAGCCCCTGGAAGATCGCAATCAAGAAGACTCAAGGAGGGATACAATGGAATCTTATTTGCATTGGTGAACAATGGTGTGATCAATTACACAAGATTAAGTGAGGCAAGATTTGAAGAAGAAGACGTAATCCCACCAGAACCTAAGCATAAAAGATCAAAATAATAGTGTAATATTCAGAAAGTAACAAGAAAAAAAACTGCAGCACATTCAGTACTTTGAAGGATCATATGGTTGAGTATATCCAATAAATTTTGATCCAGTAGCGGAAGAATTTGTGCCACTATTCATTTGATACATGCTTGAATCGTAGGCTGGCTTCTGCGCATAAAAGCTTTGCGGAGTGTCCACTTTTGGTGGCAATGGCGGTGCTGTAGAGACTGATGACGTGGTTGGAGAGAAAGAGGTCATTTGTGGTTGAGTAGGTTGTTGTGATTGAGTATATAACGGCGGAGATGGCTGTGCATAAACCTGTTGGGACGGTTGAGAAGGAATTAATGGTTGCTGGGTATATGACGGGTTGGACACTGATGGACGAGAGTACGACGATGGTGGTGTTGGAACAGCTGGTGGTGTGTATGAATAAGAGCTGGAGAACTGTGGATGTTGGGGATAAGTCTGAAGAGGTTGCTCATATTGTGGAGTGAAGTGCTGTGGTACTAAAGGTGGCTGAGAGGAGGTCGATGAAGTCGAACCCATACGTAAGGCATCAAAACGTTGACTCAACGGATCCTGAGGATCGGCTTGTGACAAAAATCTTTTTCTTTGGGACTTACGGTTCTGAACAAATGAGTCCACATTAGAATCAACTTGCTTGACAAAGCTCAATAGGTTATCATAGAAACTGACAGCTTTCTTCAAATTCTCCTCGTAGTCTTGGAAATGCATAATCGTCTTCTGAAAGTCGGCAATCTTCTGTTGGGAGTCCTTGAGGTTCGTATTATTAGACAAAAGTGACTGATACTCTTTTTTGATAGATTTAATGACCTGTGATTGCTTGAAAGACAGCTCATCAAGCCTATTGTTGAAACCATCGAACTTCTTCAATTCTTGTGCAAACAGCTCCTTCTCATCTTTCTCAGTTAAGACCTTGTTGTTCAAAACCAAGATGGAAGAAATATCATCTTCATGAGTTTTTGTCTTCAAGTCTTCAATAACATTGGCTCTCTCAGACTTCATGAAGTTTAAGACTCTCAAATTTGATTCAATCTTGGCGATGCTTTGCTTTGCTGCATCTGAGCTGTCATTGTCTGATAGATCCAATAAGCTCTCAGTGTTTTTTGGGAAGAAAACAGCTTCAAGACTAGATCTTGATTTGAGAACTTGTAAGTTCTGAATATCAGCTCGAATTGTTTGTGAAATCTGATCATCCAATGACGATGCAGAAACAAGAGATTGCTTGGCATTAGTCAGTTCATCTCTCAATCCAGCATTAGCTGCAGATGATGCTTCTTGCGGTGAGCCCAGTTTGTAGCTGGAAGACTCATATTCCCGTTCTTCTTCTTGTAGCTTGAATTCAATACTCTTGATTGTGCTCAAGATTGCTGTTCTTTTGGATTGGATCAAATTACTGTTTGCCTCGACATCAGAAAACTTAGAGGACGAAACTATATTTGACCAATTCAGAAGTCTGTCATCAAGCTTGTTGTTAATACTATCTTTGATCTGAGAGAGCGAAGCTGGAAGGCTCAGATATTCAAGGAAAGAACCAAGTTCTGTATCACTGGTTTGACTCAATTCGATCTTTTCCCTAAGCATCTTAGCCTTCTCTTCAGAATACAGGCTCAACTTCTCATGAACATCCATAGGAATAACTTTTTCAAAAATATCTTCGCCAATAACGTTCTCAATCTTTTGGTCATTCAAGCTGATAGGCTTGGCAGCATCAAGTTGTTTGATTTCCACGCCGTCTCTTGATGGAATTATATCATGATAAATAAGATCATTCTCCTTGCTAAGAGTCCTCAATTTGTCTTCTGTGAGGGTGATATAAGCCTTAAAGTCAATATCTGCTTCATTATGCAAGGACTTAAGTCCAGACCAAACTTCAAGGGACGCCTTCAGAGATGCAATTGCTTCACCAACTTTCTTCTCCTCAATGCTAAGGGCATGGTGATAATAAGCCAACGCCTTATAGAACCTGCCCTTGAATGTGATTAATGATAGCCATGAACCTTCACCAAATGAACCTTCGATTTTTTCAAACTTTTCCAATGCAGTTTCATAATGTATGGAGCATGCCTGTGCTAATCTTGAAATTATCGAGCTCTTTCCCTCTTCCTTAACGAGCTTCAACAGGAAAACCTCTTGGGCTTGGCCCAGTTCCAGATACTGCAAGAAGGTCATGGTCTTCCCACTAAGATCTTCCGAAGGTGCGTGTAAAAAGTTCTCAGATACAAACTTATAAACACCAGCAGAGAACTGAAAGTATTGATAAGCCAGCTTATAATCTCCTTCCTGGAAGTTCTGTTCTCCTAGTCTCGAGAGTACCGCGCCTAAATTGAACAACACTGAAGCTTTCTCGAATGCGAGAGAGTGTTGGGAATGCGATTCGTGCTCATTATAACTGTCATACCATTTGAATTTGACGTTGACACCCTCCCCAATGGGTAATCTCAAGTCCAGAAGCTCAAGCTGGCCATAGTATTTGTAGTAGGCCTCCTTTGCGTGTTCGAGATTGGACTCGTCTTGAGTGACGCAGTCTCGCAACCTGGCAAACTGTTTGACTTGAGAAGAAAGATCTAGCGAAGTGCCATAGATGGCTTTGAGATAGCTCTTAAGTGGCGGCGACCAATCAAGATGAGCGGCAGAGCGCGGCTTGGTCGAAATGAACTTGGACTTCATCTCCTGGGGGCAACAACCGATGAGCTTCAATTCCAGAGGCTCCGCTTCACGACAATCCCGTGCTCGTGCTGTATCTGCTGCTCTACTAACAGGCTTGTCGATACCTGCAGTGAGTGGCCTTCTTTGGAGGTTTCCCTATCGCGCGCAAAGAGGAGAAGGAGGGGGATCTTCGCGGTGTCCAGGTGTTCTGGATAAACGATAGTTACATAATAAGACTGACTTGGCTTATGTAATACTGCCATTCCCCTACGGGCACCGGCCTATGCGGCGGCTAGAGGCAGCAAGGTCTCTCCACAATTGGGAGTAGTGCTCGGGATATAAAGAGCAGCTCATCGTGGGACAAACGGAAACTTCTCCTGTTGCCACTATGATATCTGCACAACGCAAAACTAAAGAATGAAGTTGCCGTTTGCTATTGATTATCCGGAGACACCTGTCCCGGGGCACTGGGACGAGGTGACCTCCACCATCGACTGGTGTGAGGAGAACTATGTTGTGTCTCCTTACGTTGCAGAAGCAATGAACACTGTTTCTAATTCTGTCTTCATCATCCTCGCCGGGGTGGCGATGGTGTCAGCATGGCGCAATAAACATGAGCTGAGGTTTCTTGCTATCAGCCTGGGATTTATGTTGGTTGGAGTGGGAAGCTGGTTATTCCATATGACCCTTAAGTATGAGTTCCAACTTTTGGATGAGCTGCCGATGATTTACGCCACATGTGTTCCCATGTGGTCAACGTTCTCTGAGGGCCGCACGTTTAATGGGTCTCTTACCGTTGCGGCCAGTGTTGGGTTCTTTTCGTATGTCCTGACAGCGGTTTATCTGCATTATAAGGACCCAACTATTCATCAGGTTGCTTATGCCATTATGAACGTTCTCATCGTGGGGCAGAGCTACAGGCTTACTCAAAGACACGTTCAGGATAAGAAGAAACAAGCAGAGTTGTTCAGTACCATGATTTTGGGTATCTCCATATTCTTGAGTGGATACTTCTTATGGAACATGGATGTCCACTTTTGTAAATCATGGATCTCGCTGAGACGTTCCTTGGGTATGCCGTATGGATTCTTCTTTGAGCTTCATTCGTGGTGGCATGTTCTTACAGGCACTGGAGTTTATTTCTACATGGTTTATCTAGAATACCTTAGGGTTTTGATTACTGGAAGAGACGAGCAATATGAGTTTGTCAAACATTTCCACTTCTTGCCTGAAGTGAGACTGAAGTCTTCAAAAGTGAGGGGTGAGAAGAAGAATAAATAAAGCATTGCTGCATTGTTACATCCATCTCCTGTTTGCTAGTTAACAGTGATTGTGTCTTGATTTATTTATTAGGGAAGGATTATATTGAGCTATATATAGCATTTTTGACTTTAGGGCACCTGGAGCATCCGCGTAGGTTGCTGGAAACTGCGGGGGCGCGAGCAACTGCCGATAACCATACCTGCAATATATTTAGGTTGTATGTATCAGAAAACGGAGATGTTCCCGGCTCGTACTTCTATCCAGTAAGCGAACTAGTAAGCGAGATAGGACATCTAATGCGTGGTATCGAGGGACGGGGAGAAAGCGGGGAGGGGTGGTGCGGTGAAGCTGATTACTACCTTAGGACGTTGTAGGCCGGGTGCAATGCTCCTTCAGGTGTCTCAATTTTGGAGTACACATAAATACGTTTGCAGTGAAAACAAAACAAGCTCAAGACGGATCAAAGTTAGTGTTCAAGCCTAAAATATATCTATATGTATATGTACTGGAGATAAAGCTTTCAAGATTTAAACTCTTTTCTCTTTGAATTTCAACAAGCGTTTGAAAATCAACTTTTCTTCCCCCTTCAATTCAACTCACCGGCAATCGTAACATTGTATCACTAAACACTGAGGTATGTCTTCAAATAGTCTAATATCAGCCCATTGTTCGGTTCTCCAATAATTTATTGTTTGTGTGGCAGGTAGGGTGATGTCTGGGTGTTTTTTTGTGACACTCAGCATCTGCAGGCAGAGACGCTTTCTAACCCAGAAATGAAGTTTAATGCATATGAAGCCCGGTCCATGCTAGTCAGAGGTCCGGATTGCACTACTGCTCTCGCAACAAGTCTCATTCTTATCTACAGCAGCAAGAAGTTCTGGAGCACTCGTGCAGAAAAGTTCCCATAGTGGCGATTCCCAAAAGTGCTTGTGGTCGCCAACATTTTCCGCAAGGCGGCGCCTCACCACCTCCACCAGCACCAGCACCAGCACCACCGGCGTTTGCCCTTTGCTTCTGCACGCTGCCACCATTTAACCATCCGTTCTAGTTATTGCGACGGTGAGCTCGCCGTTGCCGGGGTTGCGAAGGAGATTCTATATGGCCCGTTTTTTGCCGTTTGGTTTTGACGTGCCTTGTTTTGACGCGTTGCGCAGTAGTGAAGGCGGACGTATCTTCCTTCCGCAGATGTGGCAGAAGCCACCTATACTGTACGCTTTAGGGAAGTGGGAAGACGACCACGCCGGCTCGGTTACGGGCTTCTCATTAAAACTCCAGTGCCAGCCCCGGGAGGACTGCCTCGGTGACGTGTGTCCGCCGGAAGCTGCTCTGGGCCCCGTGAAGACTTGGCCCCTTTCGGATTAACAGCCGCGTCAATGTCTGAGATGATTAACAGCCTCAAGATCCTCCGCAAGATCTGAGACCAACCGATCTTCCCATCGCACATACAGGACGCGGGCCTTGAGGCCTAAAATCTGCGGATAATCGCGCCTGGCCGCATCTTGACCTGCAGCCTCATGCCTTATCGCCATCAACTCATCACCTTGTTGGGCCGCAGCGCGTGGCCAGAGGCCAAGATCTGCACTTTCAAAGAACGCCTATGAACCCTGTGACGATGAGCGCTCAGTGATGGGCACTGATGGGCGCTGATGGCCCTGGCTGGAACCCAAAAGCTTGTTACCCAGGGTTGCCGGATCTTTGGCAGCCATGGAAGATCCGCAACAGAAGAGATGTAGACCGTGCAAGCCTTTGTTTCCTGTGCGCAGATGCCTGCTCCATCCTTATTTACGTCTAGACGCACGACAATAGCAACAGCAAACTCCACAAACATTGGCCTCAATGCCGATTCTCCCGCAAACAATGAGACAACCATAGCTGTTATATTACTTCTTTGGGACTGGAACACCTCTTTAGTGCATTCTTTGAGACAGAGATCTGCGGTTGGCGGGCCTTTGTAACACATGGCATGACGGTGATGCTGTCGCGATCCTTGCCAGAGCCGCCGATCAAAAGGGAAGTCTCTAATCGGAGACCCATTTTCAACTATCGTTCTATGCTATTCAATAGTAATGAATGGTGAGACCATGATGAAAATCTTGACTTTAATATGTGGCGAAGAGATTTGGTGAGTCTTTGCTCTATGCTTGGGGCACTAGAAGACGCGCTCTCCTCATCATCATTCCCCATTCAGGCAGATGCTACATATAGCGGCATCTACTCGTAAAAAGTCGCACCACTAGATGGCCATGTTTGGGCTAGTATCCCGCATAGGACCCAGAACCAGCCTTCACAACGCCCTTCTCGCTCCAACGCGAAGGGGGGAAAGTTGGGCAATCTAAGTCGGTATAAAGCCCCCTTCTGTTGCCTGCTCCTTACTCTAAAGCTGCGTTACTCAATCTCCATATCGCCAAAATGCTACTCCAGCGGCCCTATGTCGCTCTTTTCCTAGCCATTGGAGTACTTTCATTGGAGAGTCCACTAACCACTGACGCACCAGTAGCAACTGATGCCCCAGATGGGTGGTTTGACGTATTCGCTAACATCTTGAAGAGGGATGAGATCGACGACTACGACGATGCTACTTATACCTATTCTAATGACGAAACAAGTGATTATTGGGCCGATTACAGCGAGTCTACAATTGTGATCGGTTTCGGGGAGACATGGAGTGAACCTAGTAGTGCTTATACCTCATCGTCGTTAACGTCGTCATCGTCGTCATCGTCGCTAACGTCGTCATCGTTACTGACATCCTCATCTTCCACCATCCTTTCCACTATTGTCACTTCCGCGAGCTCGTCACTCTCCGAGCCAACCTCCATCATTACTTCACAGACTTCGAGCCCTCTCTCAACTCTTGTCCTCTCGTTCTCTGAGAGCTATTCAGAGTCTACCGCGGTAACGTTTTCTTCATCTTCGTCATCCGCAAGTCCCTCTTCCACCGTTGCTATTTCATTCTCAGAGTCAGCTAGCGAATCTGAAACAGTATCAGCTCCAGCAAGCTCTTCTGCCACGCCATTAAGTACAATTATCTTGTCCTTCTCTGAATCTTATTCAGAATCAAAGATCACAAGTTATAGTTCTGTATCGCCAAAAAGTACTATTGTTATTGGTTTCTCAGAGAGTTATTCTGAATCAACTACTCCTACTCTTTCATCTGTGGAGTCGTCATCATTCATTGAGTCATCCTCGTCACCTTCCAGCATCTCACCAAGTTCTACTGCAGTCCTCTCATCCTCTGAGTCTTATTCGGAATCAACCACTGAAATATCATCCCCAAGCTCTAGTAAAGAGAGATCAACGATTGTAATCTCTTTCTCAGAGACATACTCCCAGTCTACTTTATCATCTTCTGCTGCACCATCCTCTGAGGCCTCCTCGGTTGAGTCCTCGGTGGTGTC